>MU002255.1:0-26376 GCA_010093585.1 Melanomma pulvis-pyrius CBS 109.77
AAGAACTAGAACGTTAAGCTAGACTACTATAATAAACCTAATTACTAAGACCTCTTTAGCTACAACCTAGAAAAGAGAGAGCTAAACTTCTAGAATTAGAACGTTGAGCTAGACTACTACAATAAACCTAACTACTAGAACCTCTTTAGCTGCAACCTAGAAAAGAAGGAGAGCCTGCTTGCAACATAGATACTAATAAACAAGAGCACTGCTAGCTAGCGCACACAGCTAGACTTACAACAGAACAGCACACTCTCTACTACACTGCTACAACTAGGCACTACACTCCCTCTAGAGCAGCTGCAACTACAAGCAGATACTTAGATTACCTAGACAACCTCTACATAAAGAGAGGAAATAGAAATATCTTCTACACACATAAAATTTTTTAATAAAAGGACTAGAAAGAACATTACTTAGACACTTCTATAAGGGCAGGATAGAAGATATTACCTAAATACTTTCTAGAAAACAGGACAGGAACCTCTTACAGATAGAAGGACTAGAAAGGACATTACCTAGACACTTTCTACAGAGGCAGGATAGGAACATCTCTTTTTTACACACACATTTCCTTCTTTCTTCTTAGCTCCACCTCTAAGGCGGGGGGATTGTTAGGGTAAGAACCTGGACATAACTGGACATAGCGTTAGCGCAATAGCTTAGATAGGAGCTTCCCCCTGAGGAAGCTCAACACCAATACAATACATTACAGATTCAGATGATCCACTTGAGATGCAACTCTGACACATCCGGAAGCCAGAATGCTCTTTCTCGCAAAGAAATTGTTCGTGCTTCTGTTGCTGTTGCTGGCGGTTCGTCATGGGCGGCCTGCGCATCGCCGGAGGACATGGCTAGGGAAACGATCTTGATAGCCTAGCAAAGAACCAGTCAGTCTTTAAGACAGCATGCTCTGTAGCGTTGGGGTAACAATACATCAAATCCTGCTCTTATGCGTGCCACGAATCCCGCCTTAACGGTGACTTCGGATTTGGGTATGCCCTCGTGTGCACCACACCACAGAGACGGGCCGCGGTTGGTTGTGATGGCTATTGCTCGAAGCCCTCGTAGATCCATGGCAACGCGAAATGCGATCATGCGGCAATCTGCCTGTTCTATGCCAGCTTCATCATCGCCCAAGGAGATTCGAAGTTCGTATTTGTGCTGAATGTAGCCCAGTTGGACGTCATCTCCTGCTTCGCTCTCAAAGCGGAGACCCGATATGTAAGGTGTCGAATTAAACTCGACGAAAGAGACAAAGACTGCAGGAATTGTGTTCGGAAGCTGTGCTTGTCGGTAGCGCAACATTCTACAGCCCGAGCTGAAGAACTTCTCCGGATATACCACTGCGCGGGCCGAAGTTTGCCATGTTTCTTCATTAGATGAACCTGCAGAGACATATGGCTCGAAGAATGACGGAACAGCTTGGCCAGAACACTTGCCGAAAGAGTATTGAGTCATCAAGATGCGCAGGGACAGGATCAAGCGTGAGATGCGTCTTCTGTTCCGGATGCTGGGATCATCCTTGAGAAGCTTTATTTTGAAGTACATCTTCCGATAGCTTCGTTGTGAAGGCTGTTGGTGGGCTTCGAAGATATCCTCAAACTCGAAGCCACGGCGAAACCTTGATGCCCAGAAGGATTCGGTGAGTGCCGTTGCAGCAGCCACACGGGAAGCAATCTTGAGACTAACAACATATTGCGACTGCATGGTGTTGAAGATAAGTTGCACGAGCTCAGTCGGAAGTTTCGCGAATGGGTCGAGGATGTTAGGATGAGAGCTGGCTGAAAAATATTGAAACGAGCCCTGCTGAGCACTAGCATGTGGCAGGTCAACGTTCATTTCTAGAAGTTGCTTGACCGCTATGGGATCGAATGTGTAGATTGGCTCACCCGTTCCAGATCGTAGTACCAAGTTGGAATCGATCCCTGCCAAGGTGCGCTCTTCACCCGGAAGATGTGGGGTAATCTGATCGTTGGTGAGTAGGAGGCCCCCATAGTTATGGCCCCAGTCGACAACCCCATTCGCTATTGGAAGTGAAAGAAGGAGATCGAAGAAGAACTGTCGGTTTATCTGGTGGTCGAATAGCTCGGCCATCAGTAGCCAGCAAGCTGCATGAAAAGGAAAACCCCAAGCATTTGGCCGATATATTGGAGGTGAAAGCGAATGCGGGATCCAGGGATCAGGTGGTGCATATGATACTTTCAGAAGCGAGATATCATCAACCAAGGCTGGCGAGTCCATGCCATGCTCATCATAGCGGGCAGCGGCATCCCGCGGCGCGAGATCCAGTAGGGAGTGTCTTGAGCCAACGCCAGAAAGTCGAGCGGCAGTCCAGTCTTGGTCAAAGGTGTACACTACCCAGAATGAGAAAGAAGTTGACTATGGAGCGCAAGTAGCCACTACAACTCACGAGCTCTAAATTCGCCCATCCAACGAGGCCCCCTTTGTATGACACCGGCTCCGCAGATCGTGCAACCAGCCTGGTTACGGGCCATATTAACGAGAGCCCAAGCGAGGTGGAGCTGTTTTGTGTTTCTCACAAAAAATCGGCGAATGGAAATGTTCGCCGATATTCAAAGCTTTCCCTCCGAGGTGTGAAAGGGTTGAAGGGTTGAATGGTTGAAGGTCGAGGTATTATACGAAGTCACAACCTCGAGCCTTTTCGGTGGTATTGCCGGTACAGGGGTCTAAGAGCTAAGCCACTAAAGACTCCATGGCTCGAGAACACATCTTTCTCAGCTGATCGGGGCCCAGTTTCAGACCCTCTTCACATTGCTCGGGAATTGAATCAAGCACGACCAGGAGTAGCTCAGGCATAATCACGCGCCTTCAGGTTGGCTCAGGTTGGCTCGGGGTGAGCTCAAAAATGCTCTGCTTCGCCTCAAACTTAATCATCATTCAAGTTGCACCCTTGCGTAATTCAAGGTCAAATCCGGAAAAATATTTGTGTGAGAGTATATTTCACTCAATTACCCGCTATTTTTAACTCAACACATGGAGGATCCTTCGAAAATTTTAGAGAGGCAAGGGCGGAATTACACAGCTCTCCTGCGCAGGGTTTCTTAAGAGGGTGAAAACTTAAGACCGCCTTCAGTTTGCTTGCTCCCTAAGCAAAAGAAGACATCATTTATGTGAAATTTGAGCCTTTGTCCATAGATATGATATAGTTGTATCTCGAGTTCTCATTCCCAATAAGCGAACATGACCTGGCTGGACAGCACATGAAATTAGGAACCCATACTTTAGTGACTAGAGCACAAGCTGGCCGAACTGTGGATCTGGAAGAGACGGGGAAAGGATGAGACATGATGTTGCTAAAAGGATACTTCTACGCCCAAACTAGTCCTTCCTGTTCCCCTAAGTACTTCAACAAATTTCAATCAGGATACACCGCTAGAACGGACAATCCCCCCGTTCAGACTCCAGCGTTATAGCTCTTCCCATCCATCGGCTTCAGCGTCAACGCCTTGAGGTCCAGATCGTGGAACGTGCGCACATTCACAATCTTCATGCCTGCAAAGAACGTCGGATCCTGGCTCTTCGCAAAGCAGCTCGTTCCGCAGGTCGGACAAAAATAGTGGGCTACCTTCTTTGTAGCAAACAAATATGTCTAAGATCATCCTCTATATTAGCGTCCTATTGCTCTCATGTAGAGCTGCTCGAAGTGAGTTCCGCCAGGGAGAAATGAGACGGTGACATACCGAGAACTCATCGTCGCTCCCTTTCTGGTAAGTGATGTTCTTCTCGTCGATGTAGATGAGGAGATATCCGTTTCGAGAACAGATGCTGCAATTACAATCCACGACTGTGGACGCGGAGTCCGTGAGCGGAGGCGAGACGGTCACAGTGTATTGGAAGCGGTTGCAGTGGCAGGAGGCGGTGTAGGTCTCGCTAGCTTGAGGCGGGGTGGCTGCTGCTGGGGCTTCAGAGGCGGACATGATGGATAAGTAGTGGACAGTTGGAGTGAAGAGTTGTGTGAGTCTTGAATATGAAGTTGGGAGTTTACGAAGATGAGAAGGATGACGGTCAGGGAGGGGCATCCAGCTTTTATGGCCCCCCCGCAATCAAACCAAAATAGAACACGCCCCGCAACTATGAGTCTTCATTCCCCTTGTAGGTTTCGCGTAGTGAGATAAGCAATGCAGGATTTTGAGTTCTAGCAAGTATTATGCAAGCCAGGTACTTGCAGCGAATCAAGTGATACGCGACGTGTCGACGCGCAAAGTTTATCGCGAAGTCAGGTGAGTGGCGCATTGAGCGGCTCAGCGCCAATCGGATAGGTACAATCCCGGTGCTAGCGGCACACTATCCAAAAACAAAGTTCCTCCCTGGGACTTTGAAGGAAAATGTCCCCCTGCAAATCGTGAATGCGGCGTACGAGATAAGGCCACGATCATATTACGTAGGCGGTCAAGGCTTGGAAAGCAACAAATGAAGACACAGCTCGCTTTTTCATGGTCATCTCCGACCCTCCGAGCGAAAACTTCACATTCCAGCTGAAGGGCCCAAAGCTGAAGTTCATTCTGAAGCGTCGTCGACGCGACATCTAAAGGAGTTGGTACAAGCCACCGCATCTGTTGGCTATACGAAATAACATTTCGTTTTCAAATTCTTCCTGTCATACAAAGTCTTTTCGCTGAGCTTCCTTCTGAAACCTTCTTCCACGTATACGATGGGCGACTTGGGTAAACTCAGTACCCTAGAAGACCGCATTTCGACATTCTCCGTCTTCTTTTCTTCGTCAGCTCCATGTAGAGCGGGGTGTATTTCAAACAATTCCCTGCTAGTCGTAACGGGAACAGTTCCTCCCGCTTTCCAAGTTCCCATCCCCACGCCCTGAAAAGCCTGTCTCTGTAACTGCAGCTTCTCATCCATAGCCCAACGCATAAGCTTATAGCTGTGGTTGGGATTAGAATTTGCCACAACTAATTCAAGAGTCAAGTGGCCGAGGATGAGCAAGCCCCCGATAGCGACAACGACAGAAACTCCGAGGGTCGAGAAGGATGTTGCACCCGAGCCGGGAGGTGCTTTGATCTTCTGACTATGGCAGAGTTGGTGAGAAACCGTATCGTTTGGCTTATATAAATAAGTGCCGTCGACGACGTTTGAGGGACCCGTAGCATACTCTACAATGGCCTTCTGTACTTTTGCTAGGCCTATGGTGAACCAGTATTCAACCTGCTCAAATTATTAGAAAGACACAAGCAAATAAAGACGAAAGGGTTATATACCTCCTTTTTCCATTGATCCTTTGGCAAGGGAAGAGAAAAGAGGTCAGAGACATACTCTTGAGCACGAAGAGCTGCGCTACCTCGACCATCAATGCCTGCAAAACACCAACGTTAGACAATGTTAACTGATGGTCGCATGAGACTCACTTCTTGAGACTATCGATAGATATAGGTCTCGTGATAGCACTGAGATGGTATAGTGTTGCATTGGATTTAGTCGAATGCTCTTTTGTGCTTCTCGGACTGCCGAGAAATGCGAATCCAATTTGGTGCACTTGTTGTTCACAGGATTGCAAAATTGGTGCTGATCGACACAGCCCATTGCGGTGACCCAGTAGAACGACGTATATAACGAGACATTCTTCCCGTTATCGATGAAAGTGTTGATGATGTCTGTCGCGTTGAATATTGGATCTTCAACCTGGCCATAGTATTTGATGTTATTTGCAGAAAGAAACATGAGCGAGATGTCACTATCGTTTCGAAGTAATACATCTCTGGGCTTCCAATGGTTGTTGACACCATTGCCACTAGAATAATCCACGGAACTGATACGTGTTAGTGTTGTGTTATACAGGGGTTTCATCAATTGAGTTCAACTTACTGAAGGTCATAGCCGTGTCCCATAGAGGAAGCATGCCGGTTGTAGGCAAAGGTAACCTCACTCTTCTTCCTAACCGGTCCGAAGGCGTATAAATCTACGACATCTCCTTCTAACCCGTAAAGGTCTCCTATCTCGTCGTTTAAGGCGTCGGTATAATTTCGTGTTATCCTGAAGCTTCCGATCTCAAGTGGAGCACACGTTGTCTTTCTACGATATGATATCCTATCCTCAAATTTCGAGTTTATTCCGAGGTGATCGTGAGAAGAAAGTTTACCCGTATCTAAGGTAAAGACTTCGGAGCCACACATCTCATCTGCGAAGGGACAGGCTTTCTTATTGTTTGTTATATATGGTAGCGTTTGGCTTTGATACTGGTTGCATTCTAGTGCTTTTTTATTAGACGGACCTCCGTAGCAAGATCGGGCGTACGATGCGGCGTTGATGGTGTCGTTGAGGGATTTTGTCTGAAATCCAAATACTCCTTTCTCACTGATTAAAGTCCAGTTGCCACAAAGGTCGCTGTGGACTAACACCTCTGAACCTGACGTTCTCGTCACTGCGGAAACTAGTATTCCAGAGGCGAAGAACACTGTCAAAATAACGAGAGCCGTAACAATAAGTGGAAGGGATCTCCAGATTGGGCGCCGAGACAGCTTTCTCCAAGAGAGAAGTGAGACAAATTGCCACAATGCGACGCCGGGCGAGGTTGCATTTCGAAGAATGACCTGTTGTTGATAGTGTAGTCCATCTTGAGGACCATTGCTCGTGCGTTGGTGGTGGAAAACTATCGCGAGTATTCTCCACAGAGCACCACCTGCGAATGAAACGAAAATAGCTAAGAATGCAACGAGAAGTCCAGCATTGCGGGATGAGAGTGTAATTGTTGATCCATTAACCTTCCCTCTGGTCCAATTGATCCTACAATAACTCGTCAGATTTCTTTTTCTAGGTATGTATGGGTTGAGAACTTACCAGACGCCATAATAAACGTGATCCGACATGGGTCGCGACTGATTGTTGAAAGACACTATAGGCGAAATCCAATGGTGAAACCGAAAACTTATATCGGACTCATAGAGCTTCAGTTCGGAGGTGTACCGTAGAGACCTAAATATAGCGTAAAACAGAGGGATTCTAGTAGACACTCATCTGATTGGCTTGATGAAGCTAAAACCCGGCTGTGCCTAAACAAACAAATCCTTCACAAATAACACTTGCGCGTAGGTCTCGTTGCTCCCTCACCACTCCGAAGTCCGAATGGCCTTATATTATTCTGTTTAGTGAGCTGCCCAGAGATTTGGCAGATACCAGACCTCATCAAATGCTTCAGGACTCTGAATTGCTAATACAACAACTGGCCTAATTGACGTTCAACTACATTCCATAATTTTAAGAAAATAGGATTCCCGGAAGTAACATAAGGAATGCGGAATTGAGCATATGATAATGTTGTATATGTCGGTGATACTTAGGTAAATGGCGTTCTTCAGGATCGTGCAGATCGTTGAAACGTTGGATGCATCCTTTCGCAGGAATGGGAACATCGGACAGCTAAAACAAACTATTATTGCTTGCAATGTCGCAACAACGATTTTGATATTTGAACTATGCAGTACTATACGTTGGGTGAGTACAGAATATTCTTCTTGACAAAACACAAATTTTATAGCTGTTACCTGGATTGTTTAGTTGTAGTAGAAAATTTTGAACACTTTCTCATTTGTTTCTGCGAGAGGATGCAGCTTGCTGGACTTATGTAACTATAATTTCAACAATGATTGGCTGAGCAACACAAATAAGAGCTCAGAAGGGCTTGTCGTTATGTCTATCAGTCCATGACGACAAGGCCTAGGTCTACCCCGGAGTCCGGGCGTGATGATTACCCCTGCCCCAAAGCCCGGGATTGTTGAACGACGCCGAGGACCTTAATCTTCCGGCATCCTCCGGCAAGAGATAACGCCGAGGCCAAAGGCTAGAAAACTAGAGACCGAGGTTTTGCACTACCTAAGTAGCTTCGACTATTCGATTCAAACACGAATTGTTGCGAAATTTCTCAACTCAAGGCAATTTGGGAGCCTATTCTATTTATGCAACTATCACCAAATCAACCCAATACATGGCATTCTAATATTAGGTTCTGTCTAGATCTCTCTCGCGCCACACCTCGCTTACATTGCTCCTTCGGTGATTTTTGAAATGCAGTCTAGCGCTTCATCGACCGACATTTTCTGCTTATGTTCCGAGCATGTTACAGAACGCCATGAAGCGTGGGCAAATGCTTCAAAAGAAAACTATGGCGAGAAAGAAGTCGGGCAATATGGTTATGCTTTTAGGACGGACACGAAGTCAACGTAGTCTGTGCAATGTACGGGGCCTACACTTTCGGAGGTGGACCAGGCTGCTGCCCTACTCCCATCTTGTGTATCTGCCCCACGTAGAAGAACTAGACTCGTTAGAATGACTGAAATATTCGTCGAAACTGATTAGACTAACCGTGTCAATACCAGCGTTCAAGGCCTTCACCGGTATCATGCTGACCAGCCAGCCAGCCTTAACTTTTACAAGATCAACTACTGCGTCTGCGTCCGCCACCTTCTCATTCAGCAACAGGTCTTTCGGGAGATGCGGGAAAGCCGCAGCCGGTCTTGCCAGACCAATCAAATCGCAAGCATTGCTTTCAAGCGCAGCAATCATGCCAGCCCTACTCCGGAATCCTCCAGTCACCATGAGAATGATCTTGGGGAATCTGGCTCGCACAGCTCTAGCGTAGTCGAGGAAGAAGGCTTCCCGTTTCGCCGATCTGTTCTCTGTGGGATTGTCGCCCTCCGCCATTCTAAGATTTTCGTAAGAGCCTCCAGAAATTTCCAGAAAGTCGATTTGCTCCTTTGCAATAAGACCTATTTGTTCGAGACTCTCATCGAGACTTTCCGAGCTAGCAACGTCGGCTGAATTCAACTTGAGACCCACGCAGAACGAAGACGGGACCTCTTTTCGGATTGCTCGGATGATGTCCGTCACGATTTTTGCGCGTTTTGCGGCGGTTCCACCGTAATCGTCGGTGCGAAGATTCGTTCTCGGCGAGAGGAACTGGGATAGCAGATATCCATGTGCAGCATGGAGCTCGACACCTTTGAAACCAGATTCATAGGCCAGTTTTGCTGCTCCTGTGAACTCTTGTACGACCTCATCAATATCATTCTGAGTCATCTCTCTTGGAGTTCCAAAAAGAAGCTTCGATAAAACGCGTTCCACCAATCCATCCCCAAGTTGCAGTGGTACAGCTGAGGCGCTGATTGACGGTTCGGAAAATCCCCGCTCTCCATTCTTTCTGGGGCTTTGCCGACCTGGGTGCACCAATTGAACAAGAGTAGGGGTTCCGGCACTCTGCGAGGCTAAGGCCCATTTTGTCCAGGCGTCCAGTGTAGAGGAAGGCAAGGACGGCTTGAAACCGACAGAGTCATTGGAGCCTCGGTATTTCGCGGATACATCGACGTTACCTTGGAGGTATTAGCAAGAATGACAAGAATCAAAAGACGTTCATACCGGTCAATAACCCTCCCCAACCTCCCGAGCCCCAGGTGCTGTAGGCTTGAATGAACTTGTCACCAGGATCTGAGCCACTGGCCATGGCTTCGGCCATTGCCGCCTATGTTCTCAAATCAATTATCAGACCTATAAGCAAGCAAGCAAGAGAAAACACCATACCTTAACAAGACGGTTAGTGAACACCAATCCACATGGCGCCTCGATCGTGGAACTTAGGGTTGTAGTCATGGTAACGAGTGATCAATCTGCTGTTGAATATAATGTGGGGAGAGTAATAGAATTTTATGAGTAGAGAGAAAAGAAGTTGAAAGTTCCTTCCAAACAAGGAATGGTACTAAGATGAATATATACTGCACCTAATAGTCGCCCAACGATGGAACCTGAGGTGGCCTGTGCATACACGGATCGCGTGGTGGTCCTTTCAGAGAGCTGCTAGGACAAGATTTGTGCAATTTGATTAGAGTGCAACATGATTAGAAAGCAACTCCGACGTGTGACTAATTCCAGACGGCTATCTGAAGAGTACTGGCTAGGATAGATTCATTCGCGGAATTCCGATCACGAGACAATTCTACGCGACGCAACGACTTCTCGAATCGGCAAGGCTCAGATAAAGCCGTCCAGATATCTCCACTCAATGGATGGTATCTCTCCGAGGGAGGGAGGACGAAAATGTGGCCTTTGGTAGGCGGACGAAAACCGGGATCGGGAAGATGGAAGATTTATTACTCCAGAAATTTGACCTCCAAACCTCGGCATTGGGTGGATTAGCGTCATTAGCTTGAAAAAAATAGTTGAAGTGGCCTATTCCTATTCCTTTCTAATACATAGATCGTGCGCTAAGACTGGAATGGCGAAGTGTACGCTATGTGCATTTACATTAACATTCTCTATATTCTCAACTACGACTACGCAGTCTTGATCTCGACAGCCTCAACGCTCGTCTGGTTCTTCGGTGGTCCAATCACATCCAACTCCACCGCACTCGTTACGAAAAACTCCGTATTGTGGTATATCCTCAAGTCGTCGCTTCCTCCTCCATTGATCCACTCCTGGCTCTCGGCCCGTCGAATTGTTCCAGTACTGCTTGGACCAGACTGAAGCTTCGAGGTAGCTGCGTTACTTTTCATGGCAGATAATGCGCCGTTAGGCCCTGAGCTCCCTCTGAGTTGTCCTGTTCCGTAGTTGGACTTGTAACTCCAATTATGCAAATTGAAGGCTCGTTGGATGAGCGGGTATATAAGCGGCAGGTTCGCGCAAAGAAGTGCCGTGTAAGATTCGCGAAGATACCATATAGTCCACTCTACCCCAAAAGGATTGGTGAAGGAGTAGTATTTGTTCAAAATGGATGCGACGATCTGTACTTGGTTAGTACGTTGAAATTTGAAATCACACCTTGTAGATTGGAGGTCAAGGCGTACCGTGAAGACACCGATAAGGAATACGCCAATTAAGCCCGCCTTATTCTTATTTGGAAGCATTGCTTTGAACAAAATAGGCATGGGTATAAGGATGATGATTATATCGGAGGAGATGTTGAACACGGCATTTGTGATTAGGTGGTTTGTTGCTGCAGAGCACTGTACTAAGAATGTGTGTTAGTACTGTGGTCATTGTGAGGGTTTCAGGGCTATCAACGTACCACTGCTAGTAGGAACAGCAAAGTATTGCGAAAACGGTCTGCACCAGACACCGAAATACAGTATCTCCATCACAACCTAAGTTGATAGTTAGAAATTACCACTTTTGGGGGTATTGAGCCATACAAAACTTATGCCAACGTATATAGCAGTGCCCATGACAATCTTATGGTGGGGTAACAAGACTCTAATCACGGATTTAGAGAAAATTGGTGGGGTGGATTAAGGGTACTAACGTCATCCGATTATACAATAACAGAAGGCAAGTCTTCACCAACCAAATAGTCAAAATCTGCATCTGCTCGGCAACCAAAACGAGTTTGGAGCCAAACACTCGAACTTGGATCTCTTGCGAGGAAAACTTGGAGACGTCGTCATGTGGGGCGATGAGGTTGCTACTGGTTTTTATTATGAAATGCATGCAAGCCATCAAAATCGTGTCGGTGAGCTAATGTGGCCGTTACTATTTCTGATCTACAAAAATGATGGGGAAGCCGTACCATAGCGACAATGATCAAATAGTCGTCTAGCTGGAGATTCCGCCATTCTCCTAGATGTAACCTCCGGGAGATCAGTCGAGTGATGACGACCACCCAACAAAGTGAGTACCAGATACCCGACTCCGGCTCAAGGATCGACATTCGGACCAAGATACAAATTTCTTCAAGAGAAATTGGAAGGAATTAGAGAGTTGCCTCTGTTGGCTTTCGTATGCATCGAATGGTGATTGACAAAGTGAGTTGCGCAAACGATCGTTCACTTCGCCACAAAGCAGTCGGAGGTGGCAGGTGGTGTTATGTGCGGTCATAACGAAGCCCAGAACTGTCAGATCATGCGCGGTGCTTCATCGCGTGGGGCTTAATGCACCATTGACGAATCAAGTTGGTCGGGAGACTCACAAACATGAGTCGTTCGGTGTCCCTGCAACTGGAGCAGAACATGTGGTTCCCTGTTCAGGGGAAATCTCCTGGTTATCGCTAGCTAGGCTAAGCCGATTTGTGGGCATCTCTAGCAGCTCCAAGGTCATGTACTAATCAAAAAGTCGGAGTCGGCCTATGAACTCTAACAGATGTGATACCTTGCGCGGCGATCTAGTGAATTAGCGTGTAGACTAGTCAATCATGGATCTTCTACCGCACGTTAGCTTGAATCAAGAAGAAAATGAAGATCTGGCAGTGGATCCAGCTGAGGGTCTACCTCGGTCCCTCTCTCGCTACGCGCTCCATGAGACAAATATTGAAAATATAACCTGCAATATAGCCTTAGAACCGCTTGTAGCCGCAAGGTCTTTCTTTTACTGGAAAGCCAGACATGTTATGATCGCAGTTCATCTGGCATCAAAAGCGCGTGATTTTCTCTGCGATACCGGGCGTGGGTACGAGCGGCAGTGATTCGGAATACCGCGGTATTAGTTATTGCGATCTCAATCATCGCATAACCCCGGTACCGCTTGCAGCTGGGTTATCTCTGCTGGAATGAGTGGGTTGAACTACGGTCGTATACCGTGTTGACTGGATAATATAAATATGCCTACTAGACAGGGGATTGTACATGAGAGGTACGTGATCGCCAACAAGGTACGGAGTGGTCAACCTCTGACCTGCCTCTATCTAAGAAAGAGCGTGTACTTATCTATCATTGCCCAGTAATGCAGGTAGGCATGTGCCAGTAACTTGCCGAGGGATCTTCCAATTGGTTGGAATTGACAAAGTTTGATGACACCCCGTGTGGCGTTTTCTATGGGCCGTTTAAGCGCAAGAAGACGTCTAGAAATCCCTCCCTGCTGGCTGGTAGCGATGGCAGGCGGGGCAGGAGATTTTCATCACTGACATTTCATCGGGCCTACCCCGGGAGTCCTTTCCTAGAGCAATCGTTCCTCGATGCTAGCATATATCTTACTCGCGAGCCCATAGTACTGGATAGGGTGGTGTCTCAAATGGGGAAGATGGGGCCGGGTCATGGGTTTCTAAGAGAAGGATATTGAAACGCTTGACGAGGATGGCGGCATGCGGCGTGGCCGATACGTGAGGAAGGTGATGCGATGTGAGACGATTCTGTTGAGTTCCTCAGGGGCCCGTGTTCCCTGCTAGCGACCACGTGGTTGGAGACTAGCGTACACGTGGCGACCGTCTAGAATTTCTGAAGTAACTTCCAAGCTTGTTCCCCCACATCAGCCCTTGCCCCTTCCTTCGCCTCTCTCTGCTCAACACCATCCCAAGTCTTTGCTCAATCAGAGGCTATCTTCAAGACTATGCATGCTGATCCTCATCTATAGAGTTGAATGCCACTTCAATCACCCTTTTTGGCCTCATGACCACGGACAAGATGCGATCTGAGACTCGCGATCTGTTCTTGGACGTGACAACGATGGTCACTTACCATTGTCGGCAGATTGTCGACGGTTGAACCAGCAACTCTCGAGTCAAATAGGCACCTGTCGTGCGATGCCTTGAGGTCGAAAAGATCGCATTTCGCAAACGCGGGGCGCTTTGGGTTGATCGCGGAATACAAAGATGAAGAATGTCTTGTGTTCTTTAGCAAAGACGTTACGAATATCGTGGTTTTCACATACACAGACGGTACTGGTGTTGACCTTCCTCAACCGGTAATTCCGTCGCGGAGCTGTTCCTACTTCAGATCAAGCTCGTCTCGCACCCATTTCCCCCCCGCGATGTCGACACCATAGCACAATCATTTTTCTTAGATGAAAGAAAAGTCTCTCATGCTGTTTCCATGTCTACGTGTGTGCGGGCGAGGATGGGAGGTTATTATAAAATGCAGTTCGGACTAATTAATATCCCACTCTGTATTTTCTCGCATCATCCTTGCTCCCACCAGTGTCGGTTTTACAATGACGGATCCTATTGCTATGAAAGCGGCATCGACAGAGGATGCATCCCTCCCAACCTCCAATACATCCTCTATTGAGCGACCCGTAAAGCGTACCTGGTACCGCACCACACTTTTCAATGTCTTTGTAATCGGCGGTGTTGGCTGTATGTGACTTTCCCCTAGAAATGCCAGGCCATGTTTTGACATCAGCACTCTCTATTGGTTGCCACTCATGGGCTTGTAACACTACGGTGTATTTCTTCCGTTTCTCCCTCTCCTTTTATCGAGCTTATGCTGATTATACCTCTACCAAAGTCATGGCCCCTGGCCTCTGGAATACCATGAATTCTCTCGGTGCAGGCGGAGCCCAAGAGCCATTCCTTGTGAATGCTGCGAATGCTCTGGTATTTGGTCTGATGGGATTCATGTGCATCTTCGGCGGACCGCTTTCGAACCGCATCGGGCTCTCTTATACACTTCTACTAGGCGCCGTTGGATATCCACTAAACTCCGCTGGACTGTACACCAACAACCGCTTCGGCAATGTCTGGTTTGTTTTAGTGGGTGCTGTCGCTTGTGGCATTTCAGCTGGACTATTCTGGGCTTCCGAAGGAGCGATTGCTCTTGGGTACCCTGAACCATCGAAGAGAGGGAAATACATGAACATCTGGCTGTGGTTTCGCACTGGAGGACCGCTGGCTGGAGGTGCTATTGTGCTTGCGCTCAATAATAACGCTGCAGCGAAGAAGAAGGGTAAAGTGGGCTATCAGACCTATCTTGTCTTCATCGCGCTACAGTGTATTGCGGTGCCTCTAGCCTTGGCACTCTCCCCTCCAGAAAAGGTGCAAAGAGCCGATGGGTCAAAGGTTATCATACGAGCTGAAAGATCCTTCAAGGCCGAATTTAAGGCATTATGGACAGCACTTAAGAGGAGAGACATCATTTTCCTACTGCCGATCATCTGGGCTGCATACTTCAATCAGTACAGCGGAAACTTCCAGGCATACTACTTCGGCGTGCGAGCTCGAGCCCTTATCAGCTTCGTATAAAATCTCGGCACCCTCCTTTCCTCCCAGCTAAATAGCATGTTCCTCGACTACAAGGGCCTTGCAGTTAAGAAACGTGTCACGTATGTATTTTATTACGTCGTTGTCTGGCATATCATTGCCTGGGTTTACGCCTGGGTCATCCAGGAGAAATACACACGCAACCCTCCATCAATGGACTGGGCTGATAAAGGCTTCACTGAAGGTTTCTTTGTGTTACTGCTTTGGGATTTTGCCAGACAATCCTTACAAAATTGGTTGTACTATCTGATTGCAACAAAGACGGACAACATCTCTGAGCTTAGTCGTTTCAGTGGTATCCTGAGAGGCCAAGAGTCTTTTGCACAGGCAATATCGTTCGGATTGAATACGCGGAAATGGAAAGGTGGACGCGTTCCATTAGCCGTAAATACTATTTTGCTGGGTATATGCTCACTTGCTGTTACAAATACGAATGAAAAATCACTAATACGAGTGAATAGTACTATCTGTGTATCCAACATGGCTTGTTGTTCGCGACCACGTCCCCGTCGAATCTGCGGACGCCACGGGAGATTCAGAAACCACTCACAACTCCCTTGAGCAAGTCTTGACTCTTGAAGACAAGGAGAACTTTGCCAAGGGAAGGCCATCGGCAGGGCGTGATGCCGCTATTTAGTTGAATTTATTCGTTAGCGGTTTGCAAAAGGTTCTCTGGACAGACCATGAGGATGCAGCCTAAAATGAATGTTTGCAACCATGGCGGAGCAATACGTTCTACCAAATGCTGTTAGAATGATCCCCTCCATCATTCATTTCACCAAGTCTATAATGGAATCTTCTTTTAGCATAATTCCTGTAGCACAAGCAAGTGAAAATGACGTCGAACGACGGTATGAAGGATTCCTAGTCGAGCAACTTCATTCGCTAATTATCAAAACGACGGCACGGTCTACGCGTAGTAGCCTATTAGCTAGAGTGGCACGTCTTCCAATTTTGATTTCACGAGTCTCAGATTTTGCCGCTTTGTACCGTCTACCTTTCATATATCTCATCGCAGCACTGTTCCTCCTTCTTCTTCTCACCTCAACCCAACTTTTTCCTTCCTACCCCACAGACAGCCACCACTATATCCTTGCGAACCCACCCTCAGCATGTTGATTCAGGGAAGATAATGTCAGAGCAAGGCAGCCATGCTGGTCAAGGCCAGTCCGCTCAACAGCGCGAGTCAAATCAACAACAGTCATCTGGCAAGAGGCTAAAACCCTTCATTGACGGTCTCCCCAAACACATTGACTAACGTCCCCAAAACGACAACCCCTGCTCTATCCTGACTGCACTCACTTCATTTCAATACTCATAATACCTCGATATTCTCACTGCCTGCTCTTTATCATAACTCTGGCTAAGTCAAATCATGTTGCAACATCCAAGCCGTTCATGTCAACCAACAATATCCATCCAATGAAAACACAATACAGTAAAACTCCCTCTATTTACACTTTTACCACAACACTTCTTCCTCTTTATCTTACTCTGAAAAGCTTTGTAGAAATCATTTGTTAGAGTGAATGCATTCTTGGCCCCATATAAGGCCCACTCGCACGTATCCTTCTCTATTCTCAGTCCTAGTCACTAGTGCTTTCCAACGAGTTATGATCAGCCACCAAAGCTCTGTTGTGTCCCAGTCCCTCTCTATTAGCATATCTAGGCAGCACCGCCCAATCACCTCAGCTTCGAGACTTGAAGCGTTGAGATATCGATCCATCCCCATGTCGTCTACTCCTGGTAGGACGTGTGCTGCTTTTCCCGAGTCTTTCCATGGGCGCTGACCAATTGTAACTTTGACTAGTTTTACCAGGGCTTCCAACCAAACGCATACTGAATCGCGCAGGCGCTTTTGTCTAAAAATTGTCTTACTTTCAGCATGCGTTCGTGCGTAAGAGTAGACCTAAGATAAACTTGCATTACGCACACAATTTAATCATTATTTTAACTTTATTTATTTATTGTACTCTAAAGTTGCGCGTTTTAAATTAGATTAAACTCAAATAGTAGAAGAAGTCGAAGGAGTAGAAGACCTAATTTTTAAGAAGATAGTAGTTGCAAGATTGTTTAACTTACTCTAGACTACCTAGCACTGCAGCCAATTCTTCTGTAGCTGTAGTGCCTTAATTTTAGACCTAAAGAGAGAGTTTCTATTAAAAGTTATAGTCCTCTTACCTCTACTAAAGGCCTACTCGCAGCAGAAGCCTAGGTAGCCTAAGACATAATAAGAAGAATAAGGGGATTTAGCTGGAGGAAATTTAGCTAGATAGAATAGAAATAGAAGGTATGTAATAAGAATGTTAATTATCATCCAAAAAATTTACTTTTTTGTATTCCTCTATTATAATTATATACAACAAGTACAAGCACTTTACAAAACTATTACAACTTTAACGCAAAACCTAAGCTTAAAACTCAAGTTAAGCGCTTATAAATCTATGTACTATATTATAAATCTAGCCTATTATAAATTGCACAAATTGTGTAGGAGGTTAACTACCTTTGTGCGTCTTATGTAACTAAAGCATTCACAAATTACTTAAAAGTAGTGCGTTCGATTGGAAGCCCTAAGGAGGAAGCCTAGAAAGGGAAGGGTGATTATTTTATAGACGTCGAAAGTACTTAGGTTAGTAGGGGGAGGAGCGAGTGACCAGATATTTTGCGAGATCCTCATGCCCTCTACTTATTTATCACATTTCTTCGTCCCTCTATCTCTCCGCTCTTACAGACCAGTTTGTGATATGAATGTCGCAGTCAAGTGGAAGAGATCAGAGTATAGCGTTAGCTCCTTCGACACTTCAACGGCTCTCAATTCAAGTGGCGACGAAAGCAACCATCGATGTCGCAGAAATCACGGCAGTCGTAGAAGGCCCAATCAGATAGCATCCCGGGGATGATCCTGGATCCCAACGATTTTGTTTTGAACCTTGAAATAGACTGCTCTTGGAGCTGTCTGCCCTCCGTCATATATGGAAAGTACACATCATCCAGCTTTGAGACCTCATATGATCGTTGGCGTAATGAACGAGTTGGTATTCTTACTCTCGTGCTACATGAGAACTACGGTAACTATTCTTTTATCCTACCAACATACTTCTGATACTGCTGTAGGGTTCATCGAAAAGCACGCATATTACTCGACCCCAATTTGTCAACGTCAACGTCATAGTTACAAATGAGAATATTTGGGTCATTGTCGAGATAACTCTCGCACGAGACGTCGGCAGTGAAGGGCAGGAAGCGATCTCATGACTCGAGAGGAGCAAAAGGGAAACCGTGACTGAATCTCGTCTAACTGAGGAAGGTAAGCTTGATACTAAGCACACATATGAGGATTCCCAAAATCTACACTAACAAACGTTTCACTTGAGCCAACAAAGACTGAGGCGCGTAGTCCGGCATCCTCCCCACATATTGGCACGCCCTTTCAGTGTGTTCCAAGAGATGCAGCAACCCTGAATTGGTTCCTTGGAAGTGGCAACAGACATTCCAAATCAGCACTCTGAAACCCACTCAGCCCCAATACTTACACCCCTCCTTATGAAACTTATTCCCCTTCCTACTAATCGGCCCAAACGGTGCACTACACTCCCAGCAAAACTCAAACCGACATTTCCAACAAGTCATCATATCACAGCCCTCGTTCTTCTCTATAAACCACCCACAGATAGCATTCGGACAGCGCTTGCTAGTTTCCTGCACGCACTTCACGTTGGCCTTCTCCTCCAAGACTTTCTGGGAAGAGGATGCGGCGGGCGTGGGAGGAGTGATTCGGGCGTCGTATTGGGAGCAGGTTTCGCCGGCATGGTAGGGGACGGAGGGGTGATTGAGACAATGTGCGTGACCACAGGAAGCGCAGGTGAAGATAGGGTTGTTTAGGGTTGATTCGTCGTAGATGTGGCCTGAGGAGCAGGTGGGGGATTGGCACCAGTGGAAGTTTGGGAGAGAGGATAGAGCTGCGCGCGTAGATAGGTGGTCGTATCTTTACACTCTTCTTAGAAAGCTCATCACTAATTAGAGAAACGTAAAACTCACCGGGCAAACACCTCCTGCGTAGCGAACAGCTTCACATCATCATACGCTAGCGGTTCCCCACATTCGGGACAAATGCAGGTATTCCAACCCTTCGTTTCCATACATGTCGCAATCCATTTTTGCATGCACGATACGCAAGTTTGAGAAGGATGAACACATCTCGTTGTAGGAGCCCAGGTGGAGAAGTGGGCAATGTGTCGTGACTCTTTACAAACTTGGCACGTCTGTCGCTGACGGGACAATCTCATGCGTTCTGGTAGCTCTGGTTTTGTGATTTCCTGTTCATCGAGTGGGGTGTGTGGAGGTATTTTGGCTGGCAGAATCGGGAGTGTCTTCGTTGCAAGGGCTGAATTTGCCGCCGATGACGCTTTGCTAGAATGCTGGGATACTGGTGGTGAGGCGGGGCCATGGACTGGTCGTGATGGTGGTAAGGTCAACCGGCCAATAATTTCCTCAGGAGCACGCAAATGAGGAGTAGGTGGTAGGCTGAGATCCGGAGCATACATCTTGGGTACTGATCCGACATCTTTCTCCAGCTGGCGCAAATTCTCTTCCGTCAAAAGGTGTTTACTATATGCACCGCCACCTCTAAGTCTGGCATTCGTCTCGGCTAGCCTCCTGTTCCCAGTCCTGAGGAGACAGAGTGGGAGCGCTGTAAAAAGCTTCGCTAGGCGTGGCTTTGGCTTTGGTTTCCTGCTTCCTTCCTCTTCTGGGAACACGTTCATTGAAGTGTTGTTGAAGGGGCTCGTAGCGTGTGGAGTAGATGGCGTCTGGGGAATATTCACTTCGACGATCGAAGTCTGCGGCGGTGGTGTATGCTGCTGTATGTTCATTCCCTCAACCTCCGTCTGCCGAGACCGCGAAGTATCTTGTTCGATCTTCTCGTCACCAACTACGCCAATCTCCGGGGGGAGAGGAATATCCCGCTGCGATTCCCCATCCTCAATCGCAATCATCTTTGGCCGTAGGATCTCCCCTTTCCGAACTCCACTCTTTTCCAATGACATTCTCCCCATTCCATCCTCTCCCGGCACCTTTCTTGGCTCGACTTGAGACAATGGTCTTGAGAAATTTGGAAAGCTGTTCGACTTTCCTCTCCTTGAAGCCGCTACTTGCGTATTTGTCACTCCTCCAACACCTACACCCGCACCCGCACCAGCTCCGGACTTGTAGGCAGCAAGAGACACCGGCCGGAGCGGTCGCTGCTCAGTAGTGGGGGAGATTCTTGGTCGCTGCAAGTCCAGAGATGCCCTTCCCTGCGGTAAATAAGCTGAAATAGGTACTGATCGCGGTGGTCGTTGTTCAGTTTTTGGAGAAGTCTTCTGTCGGGGTAAATCTAAGGATGCCCTCCCTTGCCTTGAGTTTACCGCCAAAGACACTGGTCGCAGCGACCGCTGCTCAATTTTTAGAGAAGGCTTTAGTCGCGGTAAATCCAACGACGTCTGTTCCCGCCGTGACCGCTCCGATAGAGGAGGGCGCGAGACTGAGTCTAAAGACACCCTCCCCTGTCGTAAATCTTCCGCAACGCGCGGTTGTGAATAGTAGCGCGGGCGAGTGTCAGATGAAGCCCTTCGTCGTCCCTGTCGGGCTGGGAACTCAAATGATGATTGCGTATGACTTTTAGCTGACTCTCCCGATATTTTCTTTCCCTGCCATGACCGCTCCACATAGCGCGGCTGCGTCGGACGCTCCGCCAGATGTATCTCAAACTGTGCAAAGCGCGATTGCGATTGCGTCTGGCGTTCAGATACGTCCCCCGATGCTTTTTCCTGCCGTGGCCAAAGCTCGGGCGTAGCTGTGGTCAGCCTCAGCGCTGGCACATCAAGAGGGAAACCATCGACGCCGAGACCCAGAATTCTTCTCGCTTTGCTAGAGATTTCGAATGGCGGTGGTGGCGGCTGCCGACGATAGTGTTGATGAGGTTGCATGTTTAACCGGTCGTCGACAGCCTGTTTGGGCCAAGTCATCGTCGCAGTCGCAGACATTCTGATCGTTCACAGACCAGGGTCACGAACCCAACTCTCCTACACGTAATCCAGGCGACCAAGTACAATTTAAAATCATGGTGAGAGAAGAAAGGAAAAGAGTGTCGGACATGAGGTAGGGTAAAAGGAAAGTGGTCAACACCGATCCGAGACCCGCAAGGATGCGATAGACGAGGCGAAGCAAGGATGTGCATATGGTTTCAGGCTCAAGTTAGTGTGCTTTACACAACGTAAGCCCTCAAATCATTCGTTGGGCGAGTGGAAAACATTCTCGTATTGCATCTAGAATCCGTTCATGCCCCGCAGCTGAGGTCCAAGAATAGCATCACTCAAGTCAGATGTCTCTGGCGTCACACAAGAGCAAGCATTTGGACGGAAAACGTGACTGAGAGATACTCACCTTACTCACCAAGACATTACCCTGCTTATAGAGTATGCAGTAATGAGCCATGCCGAGGAACTTGATTTTGACCCGCATTCATATACTGTTGAGTTTCTTCACGCAACCTGAACTCTATCAGCGTATAAAGAGAAATTACACTCGGTATTTTGTACCATGCTAATCCCTATTCAAGACGCCTATTTCCAAAGCCCGGAACGTGGCGAAAGGATTCCGATCTGCATACCGAAAACACCACCACCCATCCATAACCCCATCCCATGCAAAAAGCTGATATACATGAAGATGCTGCAAACGCCGAAAGGCCAGCCCTAATCTTATTATGAGTCGCAATTTGTGATGCCTATGGGGTCGACTTACCAAGAAGATAGATCCCATCCCGCTAAGTTGAGCATTCCAGACTAACCCGTCCTCTCTCCACCCAGATCCGCATTCATATCCCCGTCCACCACACATGCAAACAAGGAAACGAAATGTGACCCTGGGTTCAAGTCCTAGGACAAAAAGGAAAAGGGAAAGGTACTGGGAAAGCATACCATAACTTAAATGAAGATCTCCAACTCGTGCCTCTTCAGCTCGTCGTCCTCGAAAGCTGGGTAGGCAGGAACTATCGCGTCAGCAGATTGGACATATGCATCGTTGTAGATGCGCCAATACGGCTGTCGGACTTTGCGAGCCGGATGAAACAGCCCAGCCCAAACGTAATTCATTACGACTGGGGTGCCGACGGCGTTACGAATACCGTCGATGGCTTCGATGATACGATCGATAACGTGGGGACTAGTCTCGAACAAATTCGGCCAGAGCAGGTTCAGAAGGTGTATCATTGCGTCCTCGCAATCGAGACCAACGCAGCCGAGAGCGACCTAATGAATTAGCACAATCCCAAGAAATGGGGCTTTGGCAATACCACCATGACCAACTAGAACTGGAAGTGCCTTGAGAGACCAATTGGAAAGTCTCACACAGCACGTTTGCAAGTTCTAAAAGGGACATGCTGTTTGCTCCACACTTTACTTACATGCTTGACGACCGAAGCCGCAGTCTGGCGATGCACCTGATCACGGTCGATGAGAGCGTCTTCTAGGAGTGGCGTAATAGCGTAAACGTAGTCCTTAGCCATCTCCCCAATGTACTCAAACATGAAGGAGAGAGACTTGAGAACACCATTCTGGACGTTAAGTTCCGGGACGCGGTATTCGTTCATGAGAGCTGGGAGAACGGTGAACGGGGCGCAAGTTTCGGCTACAATGCCAATGGCGACAGCTGTGCAGACACGTGATTGCCGCTCCTGGACGCGCAGGTTGTTGAGTAGCGTGGCCAATACATCCTGAGGTCCGATAGCTTTAGCGATGTAACCGAAAGTGTTGTTGGCAGCACGTCGAATGCCCTTCTTGTGAGCCTTGAGCATGTCGAGAAGCTCAAAGCAAATTCGCATCCACTCGCGCGGGTTCACGTAGTCAGCGCCTCTATCAGCGATACGACCGACAAGATCGATTGTGTTCTCCTGGACCTTTTCGTGTCGATTTTTGAGAATTGGCGTAAGACGCGGCAAGAGGTCCTTGATTGGAGGTTGCATCGCCTGGAGACCGACGACAGTGACGATAGCACGCAGTGCGCCTAGAATCGAGCCGAGGACGTCCGGATATTCTTCACCAAGGTACTCGTAGAGAGCTTGTGCGAGTTTGATCAATTGGGGATCTTCATCACACTTGGACATGACAAAGGTGATGCGCGAGATCAAATCGGCAGCCTGTTGTCGTACCGTAGCGGACTTGTTGTTAAGTCGAGCAAGGACGATAGCGACAATTTGGGGTAGGTAGGTCTTGGCCCGCTCGCCCAATGCGTTGACCACAGTTGCGAAGCCGTCGATCACAATCGGGTCCTCAACAGACTGGTCTTGGAAAGCAACCAGAACACCATCGATGAGTTGTTCTTCGAGGCGTTCATCAATGTCATGTGCGCCGAGGGTACTAATGATTTTATCCACGGTCTCAACAGTCATCTTGCGATAGGCCTCATTCTCGTCTTTCATGTTGAGGACGATACGGCCAACGATTTCTGAGACGCCAGATTTCTGAGCAAGGTCGACGGTGGTGTCGACTACTTGGCGGTAGTTTCGCTTGTCCAGGGCCATGCGACGCACCCAGAAGTGCTTGAAGAATTCGTTTAGGACATTGTCCTTGAGGTATACGGGAGTGACACCAGCTGTACCAGAGCACTGAGAAACGACTTTCAGAACGACCTTCTTCATCTCCTCGTCGGGAGACTGAAATTCGCGGATGACAATCTCCATGATCTGGCTCGTGTAGTAATTAGAATATTCCTCGTCCATGAGCGGGATAACATAGCCGACAGCCTTCAAGAAAGAAGCGAGAGCCTTGCCGCGTTGACGTCGAGCTCCAGTCCAGAGGGGGTTGAGAATATCATCGAAGGATTCGATACCGTATGGGCTGGCAGCTTCGGCGAGAGCCGCAAGGGCCAATGCAGTGACCATTCGCACCTTTGGCTGCTCATCATTAAGATTCTCTTCGATGCACTCCACGAGTCCTTTCAAATGCGGTAGAATTGCGCAGCCCATGAGAATAGGGATCTGTTGGATGACCTTGACTCCAGTGTGTCGGGCATGCCACGATTTTTTGCTCCTACAGACGGCCCGGAGGAAGGGGACGAGAGCAGGTATGCCAAGCGCAGAGGCGACGACTGCAAAAGCTCGAGCGGTGGTGTTTCGGACATACTCGTCCTGGTGGTCTAGGTCAGGACGCATCACGCCGATCATGTGCGCAAGACCGGCGGCTTTACTCAAATTCGAGATGATCTCGCGACCCTCGACACGGGCATAATAATCCTGGTCAATGAGGAGAGGCTCAATGACAACCAAGATCTTGTGAACGTATGGCCGAACAAGATCGTCGAGCTTGTACAAGACTCTGTCGATGACCTTGACGAGGAGATGGCGCTCCTGGTCCTCCAACGAACGCTCCATTAGAAGCGGAAGGATCTGATTAAAGAGTGGCCCGGGTCCGAATTGTCGAGCGTTGTCGGTAAGCTGTCGAAGTGCCGTCTTGCGCATGGGTGGCGTTCCGTTCTTGACCTTGAGAAGAAGTCGCATGATCTTGCGCTCCTTTAGCTCGTCAACGGTCATATCAGTCTCATCAGCTCCATCGACAAGCTTTCCGAAGTACTTCATGTCTTCCGTCTTGAAGAACTGAAGATCACCAACGCCAGGAATATCGGTCGGTAACTTGGTGCCCATCATGTTGCTGTTGTTCTCCTCGGGCAACAAGAAGCCTTGGTAGCCGGTAGGGAGTTGGGGAACCCCAATAGCTTTGCGAATGGGCTCGTATCCCGGGGGCGGGTCTAGGACCTTGTAGCCTGTTGCGGGGAACATTAGATCGAGCTGCTCGTCGGACAGAGGTGCGTTGCGGCTCGACATGTCGGTACCGAACGCAAAGTTGGGCATCGCGGAACGAGCGACCATTCCTCCTTCCGGAGCAGGTGTTGCCACTGATGGTGCGAGCACTGTTGTGTCCCATCGTGAGCGCGCTGGCGCAGCTGCCTCAACTTCGGTAGTAGGTGAGCCCGCTGTGGGAGACCAGCGAGATTTCTTAGCATTAGGTTCTGCCTTGGGGTCTTCCTTTGAGGATTCCTCGACGACATCCCATCGACGCCTCTTGCGCGGCGGAGCCGGGGGAGTCTTGTCGCCATTGACTGCATCGTCATCCTTGGCGTCCTTGAGAGTCGGCTGGTGGTCCAGAACTTCATTTCCGCCCTTGGCTTCGCGGTCTGCGATGACCTTCTGGATGCGAGCCTCCTCGCGCTCGATCTCGCGCTCCTTCATGATGTCTTTGTATGACATGCCCTCATCTTCGCCGTTTTCCGCAAACGGGTCGGCGCGCTGTGGGGAAAGCCGCCGATCGAAGCGGCGCTTCTGGTAGTCGGTCTCTCGCGACGCGATTTGCGCTGACTCCTCGCGGCTCATGAGGATATCGGCTTCGGCCGTGTCGCCGTGGGCGTACTCGTTGAGCTGCGCGGCCGTCGCCGTGTACTGACCGACTAGTCGCCTTCCGTTGATCTCGCCGACATCTTCCATGTCATCGTCTTCATCGCGGACGGCGATAGAGGTCTCGTATCCGGCGAACTTGTCGGTGCCGTTGCCGTCGTAGAGATTCTTGTCGAACGCCTCAGAGAGGGAGGCCTTGCTGGATGCGGGCTGGTCCGAGGAGCCGGAGGCCTTAAACTTCTTTCCTGCCTGCGTGCCGGCCATTTTGCTGCAGGTGTGGCGCGTGTGTGGTGATGGATTTGGGAGATGTGAGCAAGAGAGGAGGCGGGCTGGTTGACCAAAGTTTACAGATTCGAGATGCTTGGCACGCTAGGCTCGTTAGTGCGACCTTCACCTCGACTTGGCCAAGAGACGCTGACATAATAAAGAGTATTGTTTACTCTTTGACAGTCAGTAAGATAGTTAGCCAAAGTCATACCGAAGCACAAAGATTGCCTGACATCTTCATACCCCACTATGACTGCTTCATCGCGTATCAATAGAGCAATCCCGCATTTCCCAAAGTATAGCTTGAGGTCTTCACAGCATTTTTGTCATCTAGAGACCTCTTTCCAGATCTATATGTACGGGCAAGAAGACAGTAGAAGAAATTTAATTGTGTAGCCTGCCGGAAGTTGATGGACTGACAACCGTAAATTGCCACCTTGGTGCCCTACCGTGTTTCATCGCTTAACGCACGGGCATCACGTGACGCACGATCAAAGCGATTTTTCGCAAGAACTTTTGAGGCTCTAGAGCTCTATACAAATTGTATATCAACGAGATTTTGTGGTGGAGTAGTAAATTGATTGCGGAGAGTATTTTGGTGTAGTCAAATTAGGTGCGATACCTCTCAGGGAGGTTGATAGTACGGCTGCGCCGACTACGCGCAGGTGTAGGAGCTCCTATCTTAACTATTGAAAACTCCTCAACCAGCTTATCTAGAAGCTCCTTCTTACCTAGTAAGTACTGGGGTGTAATTGCC
>MU002256.1:0-26320 GCA_010093585.1 Melanomma pulvis-pyrius CBS 109.77
GTAGCTTCTCTGCTTCGTTGTACTTCCCCTGACTACCTAGCACCACCGCCAGGCTGTTCACGCTCCCCAGCGTGTCTGGGTGGTGTACCCCTAGATTCTTCTCCTTCTCTTCCAGCACCCGCTGGTACAGCTTTCCCGCTTCCTCATACTTACCCTTTCTCAGTAGCAAGGCCCCAACCTCTCCAATCAATAGAAGCCACTTCTCTAGCGATCTGCCAGTAGGATTGCTCTGATAGAATCCTTCAATATGCAGAACAAGCTGTTGGTACTCTGTCCAATTTCCTACGTTCTCAGGTGCTAGTTCTCTAGTCATCTGTGCTAAGAATTTTGATCTCCACTCCTTCAACTTTCCAGTTGAGGATAGCCAGGCTCGTGTGCAAAGCTGTACTAGAGGGTGCATTTTTAACCTGCTTCTCTCTGCGGTCGAACTGACTAGAGAGTACGCCTGTAATATGCTAATATCGGCATAGAAGTCGTCCTGAGCACGGCCATCTCTTGCCTTATGTAGCACGGAGAATAAACGCTTTACGTTTATGGTTTTTGCATCTGAACTTTGCCTGTAATTTTGGAGAGCAAACTCGGGAATTCCTTGCGGATTGAAAAAGCTCATAAGCGATAACAACTCTGCAGCAGAGCGTCTCTCCCTTTGGACAGACCTAAATGTTATCTGCCAAGTTGTCACGACAGCATTTGATGCGCTTCTGTCCCGACGGAGATCTCCTGCGTCCTGGTTAAGGAGATTCTCTTTGCTCTGATCACTCCTCTGAAACTCGTTTATGTAACTAGATATCGTAGCGCGAGGTGCATGCCGGTGGATGTATGCTGCAGCTTGGGTAATAGCAAGAGGTAGGTAGTCGAGAGTCCGTAATAGATTGGAGGTGTCTTCACTACTCGGCGTGTCGTGCAACTTATTCTGTAAAAGTTGTAGAGCTTGGCCTTCATCAAGCCTATCAATCTCTTTGATGTTAGTATGCCCTCCTGCTAGCCTTGCGGCTGTGTCGTGGCTCCGCGAGGTGATCAGAATCGAACCATTGCAGCTCTGTGGAAGGTAGTCTGTAAGCGACGTTACAAAGCTGCCGAGTTGCTTGACTTTAGCGCGTCCTTGCTTTGGGTAGAACACCTCAATGTCGTCTGCGTTGTCAAGGATTATCATCCATTGTCCGTTTGTCTCATCGCACAGCCAGTTGCTGACAAGCCGTAGAATGTCCACCTTTGGGTCGAGTCGCCCAGGCAGCTGTAGCCTGTCCGCAATGTCCCTGTATGCTTCTTTGAACCGGGCCTGGGTGCTGGCGTACACCCAGAACACGAATCTCGGTGGGGTCGCATTGCGGAGACTGTGGGCGTACTGGATGGCAAGCTGCGACTTCCTATATTCCGTTAGCGCCGTCTTGTTCAATGTGCAAGATGTCGACGTTAACATACCCAACCCCGCCAAGGCCCACCAGCGCCGCACGAGCGCCGGGCTGCGCGCACTTGTTGCGCACCCATGCGAGAATATCAGGCCGGTCGACAAAGTCTGGGTCCGGGGCGAACGGAACGGTGGAGAACGGCTCGCGTGGTCGGGTGGGTCTCTCTGTATAGTGGTCTTAGCACGCAGGTTCGTGACTCGGCTGTCTGCTGTCGCACCTACCTTGTGTTGACGGGTAGCTGAAGTGGAAGTTGGTTGTTCCTCCGGCTGCGGTGTGCGTGCCTGGTATCACAATGTGGCCGTCAATCGGCCCGTGAAACTCGCTCATACTTTGTTCCTAACGCGACGTTCATGTCGTTTGCACACGGTGTTGGGTGCAAGCGGGAGGTTAGATGACCTTGAGTGGGCGATGGGTGCCGCTCTGCAGCGGCTCAGCCGCACCTGAAGCAGGCCAATCTCAGCCCGCCTTTTTCTTGCTAGTATCACGAACCCATTAATTACATTGATAAGCGGAAAGTGTCTCTTAAAGCTTACTATTACTGTTGTTTCTATAATGCCTTTCTTTAAGAAGCAAGCACACTTAACAGTGTTAGACACTAAAATCAATGCTTGACTTAACAAAAGCTCTAACAACGAGCTGTAAGCAACCCTTAAGTATTCTAGACAATGCTTATAATAGTACAGATATGCAACAGATAGACCAATAGGTATTAGAGTTGTTGCCAATCCTTAAGATGCAGTTATTAAGTAAGAGAAGACTTCTAACACATGCTGCAACAAGACACTTTTAAGCTTAGAATTTTCTGCTTCTATAAGGCTCGTAAGATAAACAATACTATTAGCAAGGTTGTAGAGAAAAGGTCTGCAGCACTGCTTGCGTACAGCAACTATAGTTTAAATGCAGACTACTAAAATATAACTAAGTCTACAAGAAAGGTAGATGCAGAGTGTAGTTAGGTCTAGGGTGTTGTAGAGAGATAGATAACAAAGTATAAGAGTAGTTGTTTGGCTGTTAGCAAAGCAGAGAGAGCATCAACAATACAGAATAGCAGTTGTGGCGGAGACTTATACAATGGCCCTGTGTTTAACGGTACAATATTAGGTTGATATGTTATACCTAGAGCTTATACTACCGGCAGCACAGTCAACTTTAACTTCGCCGGGTGAACTAGATGGAGCTTGCTAACAGCCAAGCGGTAATCTCTGGACGACATGCTCTAGAACGATAGTGCAAGTAAAGAGAGAATGCAATATTTTTAAATTACAACAATTGTGCGATTCAGTATAGGAGAGCCGCTAGAGCAGTGTTTCGACGCGGGGCCTGTAGTTTAGCAAGCGATCTGCTGTGTATAGTTGTTCTTTTGCCACATATTTGTGGCTCTTAGAAGGAAATCGGCAGAGTCTTGATAAATTTTATATAGTTAATGCATTCTAACGCATTGTCTCTAGGGTACACGAACATGCAGGTGTGGAGTACAGTGTGCGGGTGGTGCAAGGATTGATCTTATGCATTCTTAGACAGGTGGCTCTTCACGTCGTCCTCACCACCACCGCCCTTTCTATTGTGGAAGCAGGCTCCTCCAGACGCAACTGTTTACTGTCCGCACACGAACATCAGCTGAAGGGTACATATACTACATATAATAGAGCATTGACTAATAAAATTTAGAACACTGTGAACATAGGCAGCGCGTCAACGCGACCTACCTTGCGATAACGATGAATCCCTCCACCCACGACATAGACAGCCCCTTCGGCTCGCCTCAGCATTGGGCTATCTTCAACGATGCACAATTGGTAGAAAGATCCAGTGTGATGACACGACGGACTCCTTGTGCTTCCTATGAGGCTACCACGGGCCGGACGAGACGTAAGTAAATTGGCTGTGTTGTTAACCTCTTGCGGCGTTGTGTTGTGCCCCTATTTCGCGCGGGAATCGCTTGTTTTTCATGTTCCAACTAATCTGCAAATCTGGCCGGCGGTTGTACCATTGTATTATTTTTGGTTGACTACCGATACTTTGGATTACACAGCATCTGCATCCGCCGACACTAATCGCTCATCCGGGTCATCTGAGATATCTAGTTTGTAGATGTGAATCCGAGGCGCTGGCATGACACCGTCACCCTGTTAACACTGTGCCACAACCACGGGCACAAAGCAGATCTTTGTCTCACTATGGCCAATCTAGAACAACAACAAACCTCACGTCGGCGAGGTTCTCTAGTCACCAAGGATCTTCCTGCTTCCTTCCCTATCCCACGTGCTAGGAAAAACCTGCATTGCAATAGGAAGCTGCAGTGAATACGGCACAACTTCCTCCGCGCCACCACCAACAAACCGATAATGGAAGGTCCCGGAAGAGGAAGCGGCGTTTGGGCAGTTGAATGTGGGCAAAAGCTCCCGGGAACTCGGCTGAAAGACACAAACGCCATTCTTCTGGAAAATCCACGCCCATCTCTATAATAGAGTCAACGAAGACGAACTTATTCAGTACATTCTTCTACATCTGTAAAAGCCAGCCTTCATACTATTAAAGTCTTTCTACGAGAACCAGTGGCCACGTTTCCTCGTTCATTTCAAGAACAATGCAACCTTTCTTTGTTCTAGATCTGTTCCTCCGGTCCAACCTCCTCCTCCTCGCCATAACCACATTTTCCTTCTTTGTAGGAACCAGTGCAAACAAAGACACTCCGGCCATTGTTCTCGTCCCCGGCGCCTTCCACCAAGCGTCGGTGTACGACAAAGTTATCAGGATTCTCCATCGGGACCATTATGACGACACTACAGCCATCAGCCTCCCCTCGGTAGGCTCCCTCGCTGGCCGCGAGCCCGACATTGAAGCCACCCGTCATGTAGTGATCAAGAAATTGAGCGCTGGGAAAGATGTCCTTCTAGTAGGCAATAGTTACGGCGGGACCGTCATCGGCGAGGCAGTCAAAGGCCTCAAAGAATCCGAAGTAGAACCCTATGCTCGCTCAGGTACCCCCGGCCTCTCCTCTCGTACGCCGAGCCGAAGCCATGCCCGTGGCCGCATCCTCGGCCTGGTCTTCATCTCGGGCTACATTCCCTACATCACCGACGTCACGCACCCGGAAACCAAGCCCAACATCCTCACCGTCTCGCCTTCCTTCTTCCGCTTCGCCCCCGACGGAAAAGTATACTGGGACAACGACCTCGTCAACTTCCCGCCGCAGAAGACCTTCTACAACGCCCTTGACCCGCGTGGCCAGGAGGTCTGGACGAGGAGGCTGCGGTTTTCGAGCTTCGAGGCGCTGGCGGCGAATGCTACGTACATCCCCTACACGGGCGATTTCAAGTGCACGTATGTGATTGGGGAGCGGGATAATTCCATTCCGCCGGCTTTTGCCCAGACGTATATTGATCAGCCTGGGGCGAAGTTCGAGGTCGTAAGGTTGGATGCGGATCATGTTCCTATGCTGAGTAGACCCGAGGATGTGGCGAGGCTGATTAAGAAGGCGGCGGGGGGTGAGACGGTGAGGGGCCGGAAGGAGGACGTCTTGTGATACTGAGGAGGTTGTTGGGATTGGATGCTTATGTGAGGTATCACAATACACTCAGCATTGAATGGTCGTTTTAATCATTGATAATCGATACAATTGGATTGCTCTTATCTTTGATTCCGAGAACATTCTAGGTACCGATGTAGTTTACTGTCATAACGATGGTACAGTTTCATCCATGGAAGCCTTCGCCCTTGTAATTCGTAAAGATCGCCCTGCCGACTGGCTTTGGCTCTTAGCTGAACAATCACCCATAAGAAGATTCTAGGAAAGATACTGTTCCTGCGAATGCTCCAGTTATGGCCTTGGCGCGCACGAGGTATCAATCAACTAATCTTTTTTCTCTCCCTGCTAACCTTTGCGACAGACTACTTTGTTACGACGACGCATAGTCAACGGTAGGGCGATTGGATGACTACGCGAACCTTTAGCTCCCTCTAGCGCCGCGGCGCCGCTATTTAGGACCAGCGCACACGAAACATCTCCAACACGCTCGGCGTACACCTCATCCCGAGGTCATTCCCAACCAGCCCCAGATCTACTAAAGCTCCCGAGTAAGTCCATCAATCCTAGTTGAGCAGAACAGTGAATGAAGTCGCCGAAGCCCGCGCAAAGTGATTAGGTTCCGTGGGTTTTGGTGCCTTTGGCGAATTTCTTTCTGACCTCCGCCCACATATAATTGATCAATTCACTTTGTTAATACCACTGACCTGGGTCGCTAACCACAGATAGCGTTGTTCCTACTCGTAACCATGCCTGCGATGCTCGAAGATCCCACTGCGCCCGTCATATTCCGAACCTCAGGCGAATTACCTCTGCCTGTGCCTGGTGGCTATCTTCCGCGAGGAATCTATCCGCGCCCTGTCACACTGCGCGACCGAGTCACCATTGCGACCATTGTCCCATTTCACTCTCCGGAACAGGTCCCTCAGACACTACTTGCATACCTGTCGGATCAACTGAATCGCGAGATCGAGAAGGGCGACACCTACCCAATGATTGAACCACTGGCGCTCACGACCTTCGGTCCGTACTGGTTTGGCGTATTCGGCGCAATCATGTTGCTAGGAGAGATTCAAGGAGGAGTAGACGGTGTCCAGCACATGGCACGATCGGGATGTGACTGGGAGAGGTTGTGTTTGGGTAGCTTCTACATCAAGCCTAACTACCCAGGCCGATCCAGTCACGTCTGCAATGGTGGATTTCTCGTCACAGATGCTTCGCGGAATAGAGGTGTCGGGCGCTTGATGGGCGAGACGTACCTCGAATGGGCGCCGCGACTGGTGAGTATGTTACGCCGTCTTGCTAGAATGATCGCTGAAAACTCTAGGGCTACACATATTCGGTCTTCAACCTCGTCTATGAAACCAATCTCGCTTCTTGCCGAATTTGGGACGCTCTAGGCTTCAAGCGCATCGGGCGTGTCAAGGCCTGCGGGAATCTGAAATCATATCAAGACACCCTTGTTGACGCCATCATCTACGGCAGAGATCTAGGACCGGACGATGATTTCGTATCGGAGGAGCGATTCGAAAAGATCCGGTTCTACCTCAAGAACGGAAAGTATCCCCATGGTGCCGATAGAGCAGAGAAGAGCCGTCTTCGGAGTGCTGCCACGCATTACAAGCTTATCGCCGCCGAGGGTACCCTTCCGGAGCGACTTATGCTGAAGGGAAAAGAAGTGGTTTCAGACCCCCAGACACAGTATGAGATTGCGCGGGTTGTTCACCACAAGAATCACGGAGGCATCAACAAGACCACCGCTACGATAGCAGAACAGTACCATTGGGTTCGGATCAAGGAGACCGTCATCCAGGTTATTCGTAACTGCCCCGAGTGCAGTGAGATGAACAAGGGTCTGGCAAACTCACGAGTGGCACGGAGCTTCTCTGGTGGACCTCTTCCCACAATGCCGATTGTCCCACCCCCTCTAAATTTTCCGCCACTACCGCAATTTTCCCAGGCTCCGAACCGATCAGACTCGCCACTGCCACAATTCCCTCAGGCTCCAGACCGACCAGACTCGCCAAGCGACCAGCTCCAGATGGAGGCTGCCCAAGCCCACTCGATTCCGCACTACGACAACAGCATCAACAGCAACTACGAAATGCCCGTCGACCCCGCAATCATGCAGGACTTGACTCACTCATCGAATCTCGAAGACCTGCCCCCGTCCCCGTTCCTAGCTGCGGGTCGAGGCCTCCCCGTCCCACAGCTCTCGCCCTTGGATGGAGACCTCCTCGGCCCACAGCACTCGCATTTGGAGAACTTGGATCTCCCTATCTCGGACCTCCCGCCTCCTATCAGCCACATGCCTTCTGACGCACCTGCTGAGGACACCGCGATGGCGGACACGGAGGAGCCGCGCCCACGGTGGAATGCAGCCACGGAGCTGAGGCGGCGGTTGGCGAGGGCGGGCTTTGCATCCTCGACGTCGACATGAGTACCGAGTAGCCAAGACGAGCGTGAGTGATGAGGGGATGGTGGATGAGCATCATGACGGTCTTTTTTTTCTTTCTTTCACTGTAACGAGTAATGGACATGGCATAGTCAGGCAGGCTTCCGAACGACGAAGGCTTTTTTTTTTTCTTCTTCTCAATGTCTAATTCCAGGGTTGGCGCTCGGTGTTCATGGCTACAGGCTCGCTTTTTGTTGCGCGTGGATATCCAGTGGACGGGTAGACGTGTGACCTGTATTGTTTTTTCTCTCTTCGATTGAGAGTAATTATGTAGCAAATCAAATCAATATGGTCATTTTCACACATTCACGGAACCAAATCGTCTAATAATAGGAGTAGTAGGGGGCCAATGGGAATGCACTACATTTGCATCTTCGTTTCCTCCACATTCATTCATCCATCCATCCATTCAACAGGCACCCTCCGACCCATACCCCCAACAAACCCCCCGTCTCATTCCCCGTCCCGCCCCGTCCCGTCCCGCCTCCATCCAACCTGATCCCCCATCACTCCCGGAAAAGCCCCCAGTCCCTCACCTCAAAACTCTCGAGCACCTTATTCTTGACCGCCTCCCCCTCACGCATCAACTGCGTCACTCCGTTCGCCCCCTCCTCGGCCTTCACATACTCGCCCGCGTAGTGCGGGACGTTGATGGTGATGAGGATGTCCGTAGTCTGGGCCGCGAGGCGCAGCAGCAGGAGGTGGATGGCGACGAATTCTGGTTCTTTCTTCGGGCGGGCGTTGGGCGGCGGCGGGGCGGGCGTCTGGACGAAGGTTAGGGTGAGCAGGGGGGTCGTGCTGCGGGTGTGGTTAGCTGGGGCGCTCTTGATCTCGGACTAGTGAAGAGGATTGGCGACATGGAGGTGTTGGGGTGGTATGTGCGCCAAGGAAGGAGGGTGAATGCTCGCTCCACGTGCTCGTCTCCTCGCACTCACTCCAATACATTTTTTCTCACCTCCCATCGTGAAAACCAATCAAAGGAGACTGTTGGGTTGCTTACCTCATCTTCCCCAATACCGCATTCCCTTGCTCGAGCACGGTCGTGCTATCTCCCGTGTCTTCGGTCAGATCCGTGAAGTGGTACTGCAGGGCCTCATTGTCGGGTTTTTCGACGCGCTGCAGGATCTCGAAGACGAGCGAGGTGTAGCCTGCGTTGTCGAGGTAGACTTCTTGGTGGTCGGGGACTTGGCGGATGTTGCTGGTTTGGGTTAGTTGGTTGCTTAATTGGTTGGTCGGCGGGCGGAATTGGGATGGAGAGAGAGGAATGGGATTTGGGGAGGGGAGGGGAGGGGAGGGCTGACTTCGCGTCGAGGAATCCGGTGGGGAGGTCGACGGCGATAGCGCCGCCGTAGAGAGGCGTGGTTGTGAAGGACATTTTTTTTGGTGTGTGGTTTTAGTTCGTAGTTGGGTTTGTGGAGTGGGGTGGTTTGTTTGGGAGGAGGGGTAGGTGGGAGTGGTGGCGATGGCTTGTTATGAGAAGGTAAGGGCTGGCATGGTGTTAGAATTTATATGTACTCTGGTGATGGGGTTTGGTGGTGCAATTCTGTGATGTTTGTAGGTAGCGATCAGGCAGGCTCAGGCACCGGGAGCTATGGATGCCTAGTTCACTACATGCATATTTTGAAACACAAAGTTTTTTGGAAATGATGATTATGATTTGTTTATTGCTTGAATTGGGTATCATTTTGACTTTTGTGTAGGTCTATGTGGTCCGTTTTCCTTTTTGATAACGCCGTGCCATGCAGATGCGGTCGTAAGCACATCCAGGCACATTTCCAGGCACCAGATTGCTACCTGGAAACGTGCATCTGAGAGATGCTTCCTTCTTCCTTCCACCTTATTCATGGAATACCCAACCTGAGACCCTCGCGATCCCTCAATGGTACTCCCTCCCTATTTCGCAGCCGCCGTGTCGTCCACCTCCATCAGCGTCGTCGTCCGCTTGCCATTGTCTGAAAAGAGGCCGACCGCAGCCTGGGCCGCCTTGTGGTCGTGGGGCTCATCGCGGAGCGCGCGCACTCTGGTCTCTGTCAGTCCCCATCCTCGCTCAGTCCGGCGGCATCTTCTGTGTCCCGCGGCAAGAGCGACCTACCTCCGCTTGTGGACCTTCCCCTTCTGATGCGCGCTCATGTTGGCCTCGCTCTCAAACCATTTTGCGCACTCCTTGCAGTAGAACTCGCCGAGCCCTGGCAGGTCTTCGATGTGCTTGGTGTCCTTGAATTGCGCGAGGTGTCGCTCGGAGCGCAGGTCGGCATGCACCTGGTCGACGTCGCGCGTGTGTCGGCGCGTCTTCTTTTTGGACTTGTCGCCTCGGACGGCTGGCATGGTGGGCGGAGTTGTGTGTAGGTGCCGGAGGGCTTACTTTCGGCCGCGGATGCGTTCGGGTATGTTTGCGAATCTGTGGATGTTCGGCTAGCGGAACTGGGGGGCGGTGGAGAGGATGTATCTGCAGGTTCGCAGAATTTTTTCAGCAGCCCTGGAGAGGAACCCTCCGGCCTTGGCAATATCAGACATGCGACGCTGCGAAGTGGTCTGCAGACTCGCGCAGGCCAGCTCGATTGGCAGCAGCCGTGTGTAGACGGCTGCGCGGTCGCAGTTGGGCGTTATCTTGCGCCACTCGTCCCAGCTGGCGCCCTGAAAACAAATATACATAAGCTGCCGCGGGGTAAGGGTGTTGCTCCTCACGCTGGGCACGAGCAAGTGGCTGTTGTGTGACGCAATCGCCGCCCTTCTCACGACGCTGCTCGTTCGTTCATATATACCGCTCTGGCAACGACAGCCTGCGCGTAGCCAGCCACCCCCAACCACTTTGCGGCCTTTACCCTTCATGTGCATGTGAAGCGGTCGAGCGGCACTCAATTTCCGTCTACGGGTGTGGGTTTGTTTTGAAGCCGAGGCGAGACTGTGCGGCTGGGCAGCCAATCACCGGCGCCCTTATCGCCATTAGTTATCGACCTTCTCGCGGGCGGTTTCCTGGCTTCTGACGTTCTTTTCATCTTCCTCCTCACTCACCTCCACCCGCTCCCACCACCACCATGCGGCCCAACATGAACACGCTCGCAAGAGTTGGCCGTCTGAGCCAGACCCTTGGACGCCGGCAATTGGCCACCGTCAGCGATGCGCCCCTCAGCAGGAAGGTAGAAAGGTACGCTCTGTATGCAGATACCGTGGCATTGCTTGCACGGGTATCTCCCCCTCCCAAAGAATCCTGGCTCACTTTTCTGCAGTATGCAACGCCTCTTCTATGCCAGAGTTTGAACGTCCTGCTAATTGACCAGTGACCAACTGGGAAAAGGGACACTACATCAACTACAAGGGCCTGAGCGAGAACCTCAGCATTGTGCGCAAGCGCCTCAATCGCCCGCTCGCCTTCGCCGAGAAGATCCTCTACTCGCATCTGGATGATCCGCACGGCCAGGAGATTGAGCGTGGCAGCAGCTACCTCAAGCTCCGCCCCGATCGCGTAGCATGCCAGGATGCCACCGCCCAGATGGCCATCCTTCAGTTCATGTCCGCCGGTATGCCCTCGGTGGCTACCCCGACCACTGTCCACTGTGACCATCTTATCGAGGCACAAATCGGCGGTGCGAAGGATCTGGCTCGCGCCAACGACATCAACAAGGAAGTGTACGACTTCCTGTCCACATCTTGCGCCAAATACAACATTGGTTTCTGGAGGCCAGGCTCTGGCATCATCCACCAGATCATCCTTGAGAATTATGCGTTCCCCGGTGCTCTACTCATCGGCACCGACTCGCACACTCCCAATGCCGGAGGTCTCGGCATGACTGCAATTGGTGTCGGCGGTGCCGATGCTGTCGACGTCATGGCTGGTCTTCCTTGGGAATTGAAAGCCCCCAAGGTCATTGGTATCAAGCTCACAGGTCAACTGTCTGGCTGGGCAACTCCCAAAGGTACGTCTCACTCTTAACCGAGCTCCGTGCCGCCACTGCGAAGGAGCTAGTGTCTGTATGGAAATCCACACGCAACTCTGGCAAGCGGTCGAACGGATACAATGGCCTCTGCAAAGCACTGCTGTGTAGTTGCCAGAGGTGACTACAGCATGCCTAGACTTCGTAGCTGCGGGGTAACGGAGCTATCAATTGATCACGAAGCTAACACCACCTCCAGACATCATCCTCAAGGTTGCTGGCATCCTCACTGTCAAGGGTGGAACCGGTGCCATTGTTGAGTACCATGGCCCGGGCACTGAGACTCTTTCATGCACCGGCATGGCTACGATTTGCAATATGGGAGGTTCGTTTCTGTTTGATAAATTACTATTAGAAGGTTTAAGCTAACGAGGCATAGCCGAGATTGGTGCCACCACCTCTCTATTCCCCTTCAACGACCGCATGTATGACTACCTCAAGGCCACCAAGCGAACGGCAATCGGCGACTTCGCCCGCGAGTACGCTCAGGAACTCCGCGAGGATGAGGGCACCCAGTACGACGAGCTCATCGAGATCAATCTCTCTGAACTGGAACCCCACATCAACGGCCCCTTCACGCCCGATCTTGCCACCCCCATCAGCAAGTTCAAAGAAGCTGTCAAGGCCAACAAGTGGCCGGAAGAGCTCAAGGTCGGCCTTATCGGCTCCTGCACCAACTCCTCTTACGAGGATATGTCCCGTGGCGCCTCCATCGCTGAGGACGCCATGGCCCACGGCATCAAAGCCAAGTCCCTCTTCACTGTCACTCCTGGCTCTGAGCAGATTCGCGCCACTATTGAGCGCGATGGCCAGTTGAAGACATTCGAGGAGTTTGGCGGTATGGTCCTTGCCAACGCCTGCGGACCCTGCATCGGTTAGTAGTACCTTCATTTATCTCCTGTGCTATTTGCCATTGCTTTGCTAACTTCGCATACAGGTCAATGGGATCGTCGCGACGTGAAGAAGGGCGAGCCCAACTCCATCATCTCATCCTACAACCGTAACTTCACCGGCCGTAACGACGCCAACCCCGCCACCCACTCTTTCGTCGCCTCCCCCGACCTTGTCGTTGCCATGACGATCGCCGGTACCCTCAACTTCAATCCTCTCACCGACACTCTCAAGGACAAGGATGGCAAGGAGTTCAAGCTCAAGGCACCAACTGGTGATGGTCTGCCCTCCAGAGGATATGACCCAGGAAACGACACATACCAGGCTCCTCCCGAGGACCGTAGCCAGGTCTCCGTTGCCGTTTCACCCTCTTCCGATCGTCTCCAGGTCCTCGAGCCATTCTCGGCTTGGGACGGAAAGGACGCTACGGATCTTCCCATCCTGATCAAGACTCAAGGCAAGACCACGACCGACCACATTTCCATGGCTGGTCCCTGGTTGAAGTACCGTGGACATCTGGACAACATTTCCAACAACATGCTTATCGGCGCCATCAATGCTGAGAACGGCGAGGCCAACAAGATCAAGAACATCTTGACTGGCGGATACGATGCTGTCCCTGCTGTCGCACGTGATTACAAGAAGAACGGCATCCCGTGGGTCGTTGTTGGTGACTGGAACTATGGCGAGGGCAGCTCCCGTGAGCATGCCGCTCTGGAGCCCAGGCATCTCGGCGGTCTTGCTATTATCACCCGATCATTCGCCCGTATTGTAAGTAACGTGCATGTTTTTTATACAGAACATCTACTAACCCCATCATAGCACGAGACCAACTTGAAGAAGCAGGGTATGCTTCCTCTGACCTTCTCCGATCCTGCCGATTACGACAAGATCAGCCCCGCCGATAAGGTTGACCTGCTGTGCACTGAACTTGCCGTCGGCAAGCCGATGACCCTTCGCGTTCACCCTGCTGATGGAAAGACCTTCGATATCAAGCTATCTCACACCTTCAACGAGGGACAGATTAAATGGTTCAAGAACGGTAGCGCTCTCAACACAATGGCAAAGGAACGCGCGTCATAAGTGCAAAATGATTTCGGATCAAGAACGAACAAGACAATCACCACTGGGGATGTAGATACGGAGACACAAGGAAACCCAGTCATGCTTTGACGATGAATATGATTAGGACAGCGGGTGTTGGGGAGGAAATTGGAATGTATGGAAGTTTGTACGTCTTAGGACTCAGGCATGTAGCAGTTGGCACAGCTTTCATTTTTATGGCTCTCATATGGCTCACTTAGACTGGGCAAGGCTTGTACTTTTGGTACGGTTTTAGCATGCAATGTATTCGTCAATTTTCCCTTATATAATTCCCCATCTACGAGGAAACATATCCAGCAACCTACCCAGCTATACCCCGGATCTAACTATAGGACAATGAGATTAAGTATGGCCTACACTATCCCTGCACTGTTCTTGCGTGGTGTCCTTGCGCGGTCAGTTTTTTATGAAGGGAGCTAAACAGTAACCTGTAATTGCAACATTCTTGCCAATTACCCAAGGAGGCTCAAAATATCAATATATAGGCTGGAAGGAACCTCACTGGAACATTAGTGTCGCAAGGCTGAGTGAGAGCGCACGGTTGCTAATAGCGCGCTAGTCGTTGCCCATGCAACCGACCAATCAACAAACTTTCGTAACTCGAACACCAAAGGACCAAGTTAACCCTACAACGCCCAATTCTTACACAAATCGGTATCACTACACAACACTACAACAATGGCTCGCCTCCGCAAGCCCAGCACTATAGAAGCTGTCCCCGTCCTTATGCCGCCGCCAACAACGTCCAAAACCCCCGCGCGAACAAGTCCCCGCAAAGCAAACACCAACGCACTCCGCGAAACGCCCTCAAAGCGCAACCTTCGGTACACTTCAGACCAAGATGATGAGATCTCGATTCTCATCCCGAAGATGCCAGCTGGTGGAGCCGGCACGCCAAAGCAGCGCATAAGAGTGTTGAGGCCCGTGGCATCGAACAGTCGGCTCTTGAGACGGCTGTCGGATGAGAGTATTCGGAGTCCGGAGAAGAGGAAGCCCAGGGAGAGAGATAGCTGGAGAGAGGAGGTCAAGGGATCGAGGTATTCGAAGGATTTAGCCAAAATAGTAGGTAGGAGGGGTGTGAAGAGTGGCAGGATTGAGGGGAAGATTGAGATGGAGAAGGAGGTGGATGCGGATATGACGAGGATGACTTTGGAGGAGACAAAGGAAGTGGATATTGAAGAGACGCTGGCCGAAGACGAGGCACTGGATCAAAGCCTTTGGTGTGGTGATGTAGAGGAGGGTGCTGTTAAAAAAGCAGCGGTTGATGCTGAGGACGAACAGGGTGTAGAGGCGAGTCGTGAGACACAAATCGCATCACCAGTAGAAAAAGATGAGGAAGACGAGGATGAGGACCCAGTTGTCGATGTCAGGAACAGGCGGAGACAAGTGCAGGCTCGGATCATTGAATCAGACACGGAAGAGGAGGACGAAGACGCTGTAGTCACCGCCATGAGTCGGAGTCGCCAAGTGCAGCTTCAAACTAAACCTGTTGAGCCTCTGACATCCTTGAGACCGCCCTTCCGGAAGGGCCACAGCGCGATATCGAACTGGACACAGGAAGTCATTGATCTGACAGACTCGCCTGAGCCTCAGGCTTCCTTCGTGCTGCCAGCACTACCTCAACCTCGAGCTCGATCTATCATTCCTTGTGCGGCGTCTTCGCGTCCCACAAGCTCTGCATCAAATGATATGAACGCTATCCTTCATTTGTATGTATAATATCTAACACATGGGCTAAAAAGTTGCTAACAACATCCAGCTCTCCCACTCCTACAAAACAGCGCTCACCCCGAAAAGTTCCCCCAATCTCTCGCCCATCTACTCCTCCCGCGGCACCTCCTAGTCCTACAAAACTAGTCTCCCCTTCTAAGAAGAAGCCCCGCATTCCACTAGCCCCAGCTCTTCGACCGAGTCTTGACGCCTTCTGGTCGCCCGAAGTCGTGAACAACTGGAACGACAAGCACTCGCCCTCGAAACCACTACTATCACCCAAAAAGGAGAAATGGCTGCAGTCTCTGGAGAAGCAAGACCTTGGCCTCCTTTCCGATAGCGACATCTCCATCCCTTCGCCCACGACCTCGCCCCGTAAGAAGAAAGCCAACACCCAAAGCCCAGTGAAGAACGTCGTGTCTGACACCACCTCTCCCACGGTAGCCCAGATCCGTGCCCAGCGCAAAGCCTTCTCCGCTTCCAAACACGCCCTAGCCGAGTCCTTCGTCGCCGAACTCGACGCCGCAATAGCATCCTCCCGCATCAGCACGCTCTCGCGCCAAACCGGCGGCATAAAACTCGTCTGGTCCAAAACCCTCAAAACCACTGCCGGCCGTGCAAACTGGCGGCGTGAGACCTTCCGCGTGCGCACCGGACCCTTACCCACGGACATCCGCGAAGAGGCTCGCCACCATTGCTCCATCGAGCTGGCCGAGAAGGTCATCGACGACGAAGAGCGATTGTACAATGTGCTTGCGCACGAGTACTGCCACCTCACCACGTTCATGATCTCAGAGCAGAGGAACAATCCACACGGCGCGGAATTCAAGAATTGGGGCCGCCAAGTCAGCGCGCGGTTCGCGCACCTAGGCGTCCAAGTCACAACCAAGCACTCGTACCAAATCGAGTACAAGTACATATGGCGCTGTGGCACATGCGCGTACGAGTTCAAGCGGCACTCCAAGTCGGTCGACCCCGAACGACATAGCTGTGGAAGGTGCAAGGGGAGGTTGGTGCAGGTCAAGCCTGTTCCGCGCGCCGCCAAGGGGCCCGAGGGGAAGCCGAGGGAGAAGAGCGAGTACCAGGTCTTTGTGAAGCAGAACTTTGGCAGGGTGAAGAAGGAGATGGAGGGTTTGGGGCTGGATGTCCAGATGGGGAAGGTGATGGAGGCTGTGGCGCGAGAGTATAGGCTGGAGAAGGAGAGGAAGGCAAAGGAGACGGAGGAGGCGGTGGAGGAGGTGGATTTGGCCTTTGGGGCGTTGGTCATTGGAGACGAGTGAGAGGTAGCTGTGTGTGGGGAGGTTGATGGGATTGGTGTACGTGCTGGTGTCTTCATTTCTGTGTCATGTTTGTTCTCATGAGTAATGAATATGTTTTATCTCCGAATGCGTGGATCGCACGCTTCCATGATGATTGTTCTCGAACTTCTCTCTGCTGCAAGCAAGCAAGCAAGCAAGCTCATCCATCGATTTCTGCTCCTCGAATATGAACGCAGCCCTAATTACCTCTGCTATAAAAGCAGCTAGGGCATACTGAATCCCAGCGCACAGGCTCTCTCGGGGGATACGTCAGGGCAGTCCTCAACCTCTTTCCCAAACAAGGCGTTAGGACCGGCAATAAAGCACGTTGTTAATTACTCTGAGTACTACGAGCAGGTTTCGGAAAGGGTGTGCGAGAATTACTAATTAATGCGTATACAAGACACGAAGGATGTATAGATGAGAGGCTCAATAACGCACCATTTCATCCTGCATGCCTCGAGGTTTAGAAAAAAAAAAAAAAGCTTTTGGAATAGGAAAGGAAAGCGAAGGAGACCCGCCATCCCATCTGAATCATGTCGATGCAAATACACAAACATCACATTATATTATAATCGCGCCTTCACGGACCCAATGCCTGCTTTGACTAGCACTTTCCCAGATGCATCCGAGTCCACTGTGACAACCAATCCTTCTTCTGCATTCTTATCTGGCGTTAGAGCTACCTCCTGGCAGTCTTCGATGCCGACGCCGTTTGCGAATTGAACAACGACGAAGTCGATGGGCCGATCGCCTACAACGGCCATTGGTGCGTGCCAGGTCCCTGCGCCGTAAGTGACGGCCTGGTTCCCCGTCGCAACGAACGCCCTGAGGTTCTTCAAATCAGGGAGTCCAGGCCCCTTTGGCCGCTGTGAGGGGTGTAAGCGCGAGAACTGGCTGGGTGGAGGGGCGGCTTCGTTTGTAAACGGCGAGGGTCTCGCTTTTGCGAAGATGTCTTTGATCGACTTTGATTTCTTGATCTTGGGGGTTGGGTATGGAGGCGGGCGGTCGATGTTCCTGCGCGATGCCGCGGTGGGCAGTGTCGGGGCGACGATGACGAGGTACTGCGTGTGTCTGTCTGCTTGGGAGAGCCCCATGGGGATGAAGGTCTGTGTCGTGAAGGGGTGCCGTTCGAGGATCTGCACGTCGAACAGCTGCCTATCGTCGTTCCCGTCGGTGTCCTCGTCGAAGTCAATGTCGCCCCAGCTCGAGGGCATGCTCTCGGACGGCTCATGTGGGCGGAGCTCCCTCGGCGCGCATACGAACATGTTCATGACAGCTCTGGCGGGCTTCTTGCTCGGGGCTAAGTTGTAGAGGTTCGAGAGGTGTGTGACGTCGATGAACTTGAGAGCTGAGCCTTGGTTTGCGGAGACGACGTCAGGCAGTGGCAGGCGTTGGGATGGTGGCAGCGTGGAATGTGCGGGGTTCTCGATCACGGTGCCGAATTGCGAGAAGGAGGATTGTGTGAGGAGTTCGACGGGGATGCGGATAGAGGGGCAGGGCATTGAGGTCGGCATGGTGGGTGGAGGGGGCCGCAATTGGGCGGGGTGTGGTTGAGTTGAGCTGTGAGACGAAGCGGTGGTGAGCTATGAGGCCGAAGCTCGTGAATGTCGATGGACGGCAAGGATCGCGCTAAGATAGCGATAACGAATGTACCCCAGCACCTCAGATCGCCAAGGTGCATGGTAATTAACAACCTCACGACACCTGGAAAGGGACAGCGCACTCGAGTGTTCCTGCAGGACCGCAATATGTCGGACACCGAGCCCTCGTACATCGACTATGAGGTCTTCCTCGATCCCGACTTTTCAGCCACCTCGTTCGCAAACACGCTGGTCCTTGCGACCAACAACCCCTCGGACACGCCATTAGATCTCTCGACACCCCTCTCGCGAGTCCTCTTCGATGTCCAGGAAATCGACACCCACATCGATACCCTGACCACCAAATCTGCGCTCCCGCTGCTAGAACATACACGAGGCCAGGCAGAGGCCAGCGGACGCGTGCTTCACGAGGTCGAAGGACAGGTTGCCAGTCTGACCGAGTCGTACAAGACGCTGGAGAAGGAGGTCATTGAGCGGTATGAGGTCGCGGAGCAAGTCCGTGTGACGGCGGAGAGGCTGTGCCAGACGGTTAGGGTTGGGAGGGCAGTAGCGCGATGCTTGATGCTGGGGAGACAGCTCGAGATGCGCATGTCTGAGCTCGGAGGTGTGGGGAGCGCAAAGAAGGAGGATCATAGGGCCATGGTGCGGTCTGCAGACACATTGCTGTCTCTGCGGCAGTTGTTCATGGCTTCGAGGCCTGGGGAGGAGGGCGAGGGACTCGACAGAATCAATGTGGTCAATACGTTGAAGAACGAGCTGGTCAATCCTGGGGAGCGGAGCATATCGTCAAGAGCACAGCAGGTGGTTAAGGAATTTTCCATGTCTGCACTGCTCGCCTCGACGGGCCAGTCCTCAGCATCGACGTACGCACAGACAGAGGACACGAAATCGAGAACGACGTCGGCACTGTTGACTCTGTACCTTCTCTCGCCCACACCAGGAACCACCAGTATCGACAACTTCCAGCCGAGTCTGCTTCTCAATGCGCTTCAGGACTATCTCCAGACAGGGCTGAAGTCGTCTCTGGCATCGCTCGCTCGGTCGTTAGGAACATTACCCACACTAGACCGAACTCTATTGGAAATATCGGCACGTTGTCAGAATATCGTCGCTTTGGAAACACTACTCGAGTCTATTAAGCCGCCTTCGCACCCGCTCCTGAATGAGGGAACGGATACAGAGAGCAAGGCACCGTCCAACTTCCTCCACCCTCTCCTCCAAGCCCTCGACACTTCGTCGTTACCTTCGTACTTCTGGAGATCGCTCGCGTCCAGCCTGTCGCCAAGAGTGCAAGAGATGATGAACCGCGGCGGGGTGTCTGCGAGGACCCTGCGGTCAAACAAGGACAGGGTCCGGGATGCGATTCGCGAGTGCGTAAACCGCGGGTCGCAGCTGCCAGGGGTGCCGCTGAATAAGGGCAAGGCGGTCATGGCTGGCAGCTGGGAGCGGGAGGCGGCGGTCATGGTCGGGTCGATTATGGGGCCCATAAGGTAAGGCATTGACTGCCGAGCTATGTTATTGAAGGGGGACGGGGCCTGGAGGATGTGCCAATGTGAGCTAGGGAGCTGGCAGGTGAGATGATGATGATGATGATGATGTAGAGTCTTGAGGACTGGTATTGAAAGACAGGCGACTGCTGGCGTTTGCCGTGGCCAAACAGTCGATTTGAGGATGAGGTCAGAAGGATTGTTCCAGTCCTATGCGGCCGCACGGTATGCCCAAGGGAGTATTAGATGGGAGAAGGCAGTTCTAGAAGAGGCAGCGGGAATGTGGGCCTGAGCCGGGCACATCCTGAATGAGGTGAGGTGGTAGGAGCGCTGTGGGTCGGCTGCTGGGCTGCTTGGCTGCTGGGGAGAATGCTCCTGCAATAGAAACAACCATCTCGGATGGCTCCAAACAACCGTGTGCGGAGAAGAAAAGTCAAACAACGGAGAAACAGAAGACGATTGTCCCGGAGCAGGATTCATGCGTTGCATCGTGGACGTGAACTGCTTCGGACGCAGGCGCCGTCCCAATAGAGGCCCCCGGTGAGCATCCAGCGCCAGCCGTAAGCGCGGCCTGGTCACACACATAGTAGTGCCGGCGAGCACGACTGCGAGGGCGGTTGGGTCTCGACGCCTGGCGGTGCAGGTATATGAATGGGCAATGGGCTGCGCAGACTCGAAACACTGCGGGTGTCAATGTGGGAAAGGCGGGCGCCGTGGCTGCTGGCTCTGGCGGCGCCCCCGACGGCGCCCCGACGCAGGCCCTCATCGCCGCGCGCGCACGCCGGCCAGGGCAATTGAATGCGGTGCCCGTGTCTGCTCGAGCTGAGCCCGTGTGGGCGGCAGGGCTGGCGGTGCCTCCATTCACGGCGCGCGTTGCTTGGTGGGCGCGGCCATGCAGGCGTCTGTCGGCCACACTAGCGGCGATTAACTATCCCGGGCAGCGGACGACTACTGGTCTTGACACTGGGAGCCTACCTTTTCTCCTTCCCCTTCACCACCGTCGTGAGCCCGCCGCCGCTCTTCTCGCCCTCCCCCCCCTTCTCTCTTCGTTTCCTTCGTTGTGCTTTGATATTTTAGGCTCTTCTCTTCTTATTGCTGCATCCACCTCGTGCCTCCCCCCCGCCGAGTCCTGACCCGCCCGCATCAGCCTTCGCTGCGCCGACCGACTCCTGATCCACTCCCCAAGTCGAGCTCCTTTGAGGCCAGCAGGAACTGCAGGAGATCTCGATCGCACACTCTCCGAGAACACTGTCCCCGCTGCCGATCCTCTGTGCGTGCCCCTCTGCCGTCGACGCTCAATTCCACTCCACGCACGCGGCTACTGACCAGGCTTCACCTTGGCCAGAATCCAGAATCCCCACTTCTGCCTCGCACGTCGCCTCGGGAGCACACATCGCCCTCGTCACCATGTCCGCCAGCCACATTGCCTCGAACCGGAACAGCACCCCGGAAGGGTCCAGCTCGCTCCGTCCGCCGGGCTCTCGCACCATCGGCGCCGGCCATCACCTGCGGGCGTCCGCTGACATGGGCGGCTTCTCCTCCCCGCTGGCGAACCGTGGCATTCGCCCTGCCTCGGAGATCTACTTCGGCCGCCCCAGCACAAACTCGGGCAACCCAGATGAGATGGAACGCGCCGCCCAGCAATGGCTGGCAGACATCGACCAGTACGAGGTCACGCTGGAGGAGATGGCCACGGCCACGCTCGACCAGGACTTCAAGGACGAGCTGAGCGCCATCGAGCAGTGGTTCCGCGTCCTGAGCGAGGCAGAGAGGACCGCCGCCCTGTATGCCTTGCTCCAGCAGACCACCCAGGTGCAGATCAGATTTTTCATCCAGGTCCTGCAGCAGATGTCCAAGAGTCTGCCCATGTCGAGCGTTCTGTCTCCAGCCAATTTCGGAGAAAAGGGTCAGTGCCGCCATCGGTGTGTATCATAGTGAGACTGACATCTCCCAGATCCGATGACGCAAAAATTGAGCGATGCCATGAGCAAGCTGAGCACCGGAGAGAACCGCAATTCGATTGGCGGCCGTCCTCCTCCCTCACCCGGCGCGAAGCGCAATTCTGGATTGGATCCCTCCACCATCCACCGCATGTTTCCAGATGCCGCTGCCGCCATCGCCAAGCAAAAGGCCGAATTCACCGACATCACTGGACTCGCCCCGGCCTCGAACCGCAACAGCACCGTGGGCGATCGTAGCTCCCTAGCTGCTCCCGCCATCTCGGCCCCGGAAGAGAACAGGAAGGAGAACGGGCAGGTTCCGCCATCGCCATGGGGTGATGGCCAGCAATCTGCGACTCGCCCCAAGTCCTCGGGCCAACACCAGCCCATGGGCCAATTCTCTCAGCCGCTGCCCTCTGCGGGACTGCGTTCCCCGCGCCTCCCACTTACCAGTGATGGAAACATGCAGAGCACTACGCTCAATGCTCCGGACCAGAACATGGGAAGCATGCCACTGCTGTCCCCTGCCTATGCCCAAGGTGGAAGCTGGGCATCGCAATTGAGCACGCCAATGGTATCCAACTTCAATCAGGGCAACAACCAGGCCGACATGGTCGCTAATGCAACGGCCATGAAACTGGCCGCCTTATCTACCGTTAACAACCGCATCCAATTGGACGACGTTCGCAAGTACCGCCGTGCTCGATCTTCAGAGGGAGGAGCTGGAAATGCTCCTCTATCTCCGGGTCTCCCTCACATGGGCAATACCAACTTCGTCATGACTAACGAGTTGGGTCAGGTTCTGTCCCCGCAACAGGCTGCTGCTCTTCAGGCACAGCAGCTTGCGGTTATGCAAGGTCAACGTTCTCGTCCAAACTCCCCAGGTTTTGCGATGCAAGGCCAGGGCATGGGCGGTATGAGCTTTGCCTCGCCGCAGAATAATGGCTTCTTGGCCGCTGAATATGGAGCTTCGCCTCTCGTCAACAACAGCTTGGCTGGATTGAACCTCAGCCAGTTTGGTATGGGAATGGGTGGAGACGGCCACGGCTACATCTCTGATCACTCCGAGATCAATCGCGGCAGATCCCCCCGTGGTCGCCGCGGCAGCTCCAAGCCTCCGGAAGACCCTACCGATCCCAACCTCCTCCAAGACATCCCGAGCTGGCTTAGGAGTCTCCGATTGCACAAGTACACTGATAATCTCAAGGACCTGAAGTGGGTTGACCTGGTCGAGCTAGATGACGAAGGCCTGGAGAAGCGCGGGGTCAACGCGTTGGGCGCGCGCAGGAAGATGCTCAAGGTAGGTTCATTCTGACCAAGGAATACGGGCAAATGCTAACGTACGACCAGGTGTTCGAGCAAGTGAGAGAAGCCAAAGAGGCGGGAAAGTTGCGATAGATCAAATCGCATCTTCTATCTAGTTCCCAAGGAGAAAAACTATTTCGCGCGTATAGATCACGACACGGGTTGACATCTCATAGCCAGCCATATATGTCCATTGTTCCGATTTCTCCAACCCTGGGATACGATGTACAATGAGGTCTGCATTCGCATATGGCGTTAATGTCTTATGCATTAGAACTCATTTGGATGTTGTTGCATGGGTGGGGTTCAAACATGTACTTCACGCTGCTGGGATTGCTGCTCTTACTTTTACTGGTCATTTACTCGTTCATGTCCGGAAGATGGTTGTTGGACGTAACTTAATGATGAGATTTTGCCTTTTTCATGTTCAATTTTCTGTATGCTCTAAATGTGATAGTGTCTACCGTTTCTTACTCGTTTTCATTCTCTTAAAAGACATCCTGGTGGTGCTCGAGATGCAGGGGTACGCCTTTGAATCTTACCCCAAAGGCGGATAGGAATCTCACGTCTTCTCTTCAATTTTCACAGAATCTCATTGACTGGAAAGTAGGTGAACTATGCAATTTACATCACTTGCATGATATCAGATATCACGTGCGAAAAAAATCCGGAAGGTTTGATGAGGGTGGACCGACGCCCTTCACTCTGCCCACCTCGTCAGCCATGGTGTGGATTTTTTTGGCCCAGTTTTATTGTCATTTCTCGTTTACGCAATGATACGCACACCTTCTACTGATGTATTCAAGCCACCAAATTGCCCGTCTTCACTTCACCGCCTCGATTCAGTCATAGCGGGGGGTTTCTACCAAGTTCTGCTGTCCTATTGTTCCATTGTTCTCGCACAATCACAATAGGAAAACTAGAACGCTACAATGTACGCGCCTAAAATCAAGCTTCCATCGTTTTGCTCTATCTTAATACAATGTCTTTGGTCGTCTCTTCTCCCTTCCATATAACAAATACCCAACCCTTCTCTTCTTTTGTCTCAAAAATCACAGCTAGATTTCTAATATCAATTTCGACATCGACATCTACATTTGAAACCCCAACGATACACACATTGCAAACCACACCAGCCGCCAACATGCGTTCCACATCCTTCTTCACGGTGCTGGCCACCTACACTACGACATGCTTCAGCAAGTACATACTGACCGACGACCTCTCCCACACCAACTTCTTCGCCAACTTCGATCTCTTCTCCGACGCCGACCCCACCAATGGCTTCGTCGCGTACCAAAACATGACGTCTGCCATCGAAAACGAATACATCGGCTACCTCAACGACTCCGTATTCCTCGGCGTCGACTACGAAAACATGACCCCCTCCGGCCGGCCCTCCATCCGCGCCGAGAGCAAGAAGACCTGGAACCACGGGCTCCTCGTCGCGGACCTCAAGCACATGCCCGACTCGACCTGCGGCGTCTGGCCCGCATTCTGGGCTCTGGGCACGGGGGCGCCGTGGCCGCAAAGCGGCGAGATCGACATCCTTGAGGGCGTCAACGACGCGGACCACAACGCCGTCACGCTGCACACGACCGCGGGCTGCGTCGTCGACAACAGCACCTCGGGCGCCATGGGAGCCGCAGACGAGCCCCTGTTCTCCGGCACCTTGGCTACGGCCGACTGCGACGTCGCGGCCGCAAACCAGGACAAGAACCAGGGGTGCTCGATCCGCGCGCCGCCGGGCGCAGCGTCGCTCCCGACGTACGGCGACGGCTTCAACAGCGCGGGAGGCGGCGTCTACGCCATGGAGTGGACGCGGACCTCCATCTCCGTGTGGGTCTTCCCGCGCAACACGGCCGCCTTCCGGCAGCACTTCTCCGCCTCCTCCTCCTCCTTCTCCGAGCACAACGCGAGCGCGCCCGATCCGAGGGCCTGGGGCACGCCGCTCGCCAGGTTCTCCGGCCGGGGCTGCGACTTGGAAGCCAGGTTCAGGGACCTGCGCGTCGTGTTCAACACGGCGTTTTGCGGGGAGTGGGCCGGCCGCCAGGAGGTCTGGGATGCGGGGTGCAGGGAGAAGACGGGCGTGGCGACGTGCGAGGACTGGGTGAGGAATCATCCGGAGGCTTTTGTCGGCGCGTACTGGGAGATTGCGGGGTTGTGGTGGTTTGAGACGCGGAGGCGGGGGGGTATGCCGCGGAGGAGGGGGAGGGAGTATAAATGGTGAGTCGGCTGGTCTGGCTGCTGAGTTGTTTCTGGATCTAGACTTGGTTTTGTTTCTTGTGGACTTTGCTCTTGGTCTGGTACGTAGAAGGTTGGCTTCATGTCCTGTCCTCTTTCGTTCTTCGATACCACAGTCTGATGTAGACTTGAATAGCCCGACTGCCTTGCAAGCAAGGAAGTGGCATCTGTTTCTGCGTAGCGAGATACACTCCGTGCCGTGACATTTGACAGGTACTTTTCATTTAAACAACTCGATATCTTTATATACGATAAGGGTTGCTACATTTCTACATGTCACATTCTATAGCTATTTATAAACATCTAGCACCCCTTCTACCTTGAGATTACCCCCAGTATTGTCTCCTTCGTATGTAAGTTACAAAGGACCTTCTTATTGTGCATAATAATGTGCCTCTGCTCTAGCACCAGTAACAAGTCCTTACCATTTGCAATACGTATGTAAGGGCGATGGCTAACCCCAGGAGCCTGACAAGCGCGTAGTTGGTTATAACCAGCCTTGTTATCCGCTTGCGGCGCCCGCATTCATTCACGCAATATCGCCACACTGATCAGTACCGAACAACCCCACACATGCTACATAATTATTATAGTGTAATTTACCAAGTAGCAGATAATATACATTAGATCCGTAGCTGTACAAACCCTTCCCTGCAATTGTTCAGAACATGACAATCCGCCCCCGGGAACAGACTTTGAAGCAGTTGCTAACAGTTTTGTCTGAAATCGCATAGTGCTAGCTATCCAGCTAGCTACTAGCAACTACGGCTTCGCCCTTCTGCGCAGCTATAACAGCGTTCTACGCTGCACTTCATGGGAGGATCTATAGCCCTTACGCTGAACATTTATGAAAAATGCGAGAAAGTACGGCTACACTTCCAGATGTATATTCGCCATTGTGCAAGACATGACACAGCATCACTGAGCACACTAACGTCCTTCTTCCGCTGAGACTGATGATCTGCCCTCTCTGTCCGGAGAAACTTGGAGTGTATATATTCTTATTGTTCAAGTGGCTTTGGAATCAAGGGGTGTCTCGCTACGTAGGGACGTTAGTGTTGAAAGTACAAAAAGATGGACCGTGATTCGGATACAATTTGTGCTGCATCAAGTGGCCCAAAGGCATGTTTGCTATTCATTGGAGGTTTTCTGGGAGAAGATCAATCGCCACACTATACGCAGTTATCTGAGAGTCTAATTTTAGTTATAAATATGTCAACTATATATTGCACTCATTAGTCGCACTTTTCTTATCTAATATGAGGCCAGTCCACTCACTTGGCCAAAAAAGGCATTGGTTTGAGTGCTCACTCCCACACTGACTGTAGACACCACCACCTACTTACCAACTCTTTCCTCCTACCTTTTCTCAGCACCTACTCCTTGTCCATCCTCAATCAATGAGCACCGCGCTC
>MU002257.1:0-26348 GCA_010093585.1 Melanomma pulvis-pyrius CBS 109.77
GAAAGGAAGAGTGCCTGGAAGTGTGGTTGAATACCTGGCAGGTGCATGCTGCAATTCGCTATTGATGGAGAGACAGACAACTAATATCCAATAGCAAGTAGCATATGAACGCTCGATTCGATTCGATTCAGTTCAATTCAATTCAATTCAATTCAATTCAGTTCAATTCAGTTCAATTCAGTTCAATTCAATTCAATTCAGTTCAATTCAGTTCAATTCAGTTCAATTCAGTTCAATTCAGTTCAATTCAGTTCAATTCAACGAAATGCATTGGATATAAGCAGCAAACAGCGTTCTCTAACCCCGTCCCCCATCTCTCTTATTTCCGTATCCCGTTCTCCTACACGCAGCCTTAGTACATAAACTCGCTAATCTCTAATAGATGCGCATCCAATCCCCTCCTCGCCGCAACGCCGACTTCGCGCCTCTCGCTCCTCAGCTTCTCCCCCCAGCACAACTCCACCAGACTCCTCACCTCCTTCTCCGTGAACCGACCCCCGGGGACTCCGAACCCATTTCCGTACTGCTTCGCCCGCGCGATGATCGCGTCGGGGCCCGCGGTGAACAAGTCGAAGAATAAAGCCGAGTAAGGCAGTTCGGCGCGGTCTTCGATGTTCTTGAGGTTCTGCTGGAGGACGAGGATGTTGAGTTGCATGAGGGCGCAGCCGTTGGCGTTGAGGGCGGTTATGCGTTGGGAGAGGGTGAGCAGGTACGTGTCCATGAGCGGGGAGAGGCCCGTGGTTATGAGCGGGTATTGGGAGGGTGGGATGGAAGTTGAGACGAGGGTGTCGAAGTCGACGAGGGCGTTATTGAGGGTTATGATGCTCGGGTCTGGGTCGTTGAGGAGCGTGTCGAGGTTGTAGGATGTGGAGAGGGAGCTTGTCAGGGAGAATAGGATCTGGGTGCGGATGGAGAGGTGCAGGGTTTTGAGGACCGTGGAGGAGATGGTGTGGTAAGTGGAGACTACCGTGTCGAACTCACTAGGTTCTAGTTAGTCTGTATAAGGCAATGTAGGGTAGGAGTACCTTACGCAGCGGTCTCTGTGTTCAAGGGTAAGTATACTGCCACACCTTCTGTTCTCGGCTCTGCGGATGTGAGCAGTGTCCAGCGTCTATTGTGGCGATGTTGCCCCGGTTCGTGGCGCGAGGAGTCGGTTGCACGGTCGCTAATATATCGCAATTGTGCCACTTTCGTAGCCAGCCATTTCATGCTAGTATACAGCATGCACAGCCCAGTGATGGTCTTCTTATCGCGGATGAGATCTGCTTCATCCAACGCATCTTTCTCCACCTCCGCGATCAATAACGATATCTCTTTTTCCAAGAGCTCGGGGGCCACTTCAGAGTCCGCCTGAAAGAGCGACGACACAGCATCTTCAATTTCGCCTGATTCTGCAAAGGCTGCAGGGGCTCTCAACCGGCGGCCGCTTGCGTTGGCTTGACTTCGGCTAACGAGTGCTTTGTACCAGCCATTACACTTTTCGGCGTACGTTGTCATTTGGGTTACGATAAGCTGACTGAAGGCTTGGTCATGGGGCAGATTATCGAGCATTTTACAGAATGCGGTGATGAGAGTAAAGAACTTTGATGTTCCCTACGACAGTCAGTCATACAAGTATGAACGCGGTACGAAGCACACCTACTTTAAATATAGGCTTCTTAGAATGCTGTGCCCATTGTGGCTCCTGTTGGAAAGCATCCAATTCGATGAACGTTTGGGCACACAATTCAGCGAGTGTTTCTTCCAGCTGAGGATGGAAGACATTCTTTAGGAAGTCATCCAAGAATGACGTTAGTGTACTCATGACGATATCCGAACCTGTGGGCACGACCTCTTTCAACCTATTCAAGAAATCTAGCGAAGGTGGCAAAAGAATGCCCATGTTGAAAACACTAGGTTCAACAAGTAGCTTGTGTCCGGTTGCGCTACCATCAAGATTAGTACTCGTATTATCAGACGAATCATCCGGTCTCTTTGCGTCAGAGACAAGCCCTGGTACTGATGATTTTAAAATAAACTCGAGATCTTCTCTCTCTGTGGTGAGTTCTGATGACTTGGTGTCCATGTCGTTGAGTTTGAACATTCTCTTGTTCCTGTCTCGAGGGGCGCGTGAAAAGACACTTCCACTGGATGTCTGGCCCGAGCCGCCTCTGTATGCGAGATCACCGTCCGTAGCGAGGTAGTCGTGAAGTAGAGAGCGGATCTGGACATGAGGGTTAGTTTGGTACTACAACAACGAATCAAGGTACTCGCTTCGCTCTGATATAGCTTCCATAACTCTTTGAACCCACGGGTCAGAGTCGCACTAGATGAGTCTCGGATACCATCGCGGCGAATGATTCCTGCAACTACATCATGTACAGCCCGGTGGCTTTCAGCTATAGCCTCAAAACGCGCGTAAAGGGTCCATAGCAAGTCATTTAGCAATCGCGTACGGAGATCGTCGCTGTCAAGACCTGTTTTAGACTTTGGACCTTTTTGAGACGCATATGCCCTGAGTATACTAGGGTGTCTCTGTGCGACTTCGTTGTTTGACTTTTCGACAACTTTGAACAATTCGACAGGTAATCGCTGCTCTATTGTGTCCATGGCTATGTCAAGACGACTCATCTTATTGAGAGACTCAACTACAAGCTGGATATATTGGAATGTATCCGCTTCCGGATTTCGAGGTGAATCATCGGTCATCTAGGAGCAATGAGCAGGCCATTCGAAGATGGGCATGGATAGACGTACCGTTTCAGAGGTATCAAGCCCGTCCAAGAAGTGATATAGCAATCTTCCTCTAATGTCTGTTTGAGCCCGCTCTGACAGATCACCTTTGGCCTGATTCTGGGCATACACTTTCCACCGATCCTCGCAGTAGGGTGATTTTAGGTAGAGATGATTGTGTAGTTCCTCTATCAAGATATCGGTGAGAGAATGTTCTTGATTGCTAAGATAGATGCGTAGATCGCTGAGAGCGCCAATATTTTCCATTTCCGACTTCCGTATCATCCGCAAGGCGTCCTGGAGAATGTCGACGGCGGTGAGGAAACGTTTTTCTGAGATGCGGGCCTCTAGTTTATCGGGAACAAGTTGCAACTGTTCGATGGTGTTCAGCATCTGAATCATCTCGTCGTAGCCCTGCGAGGTTGTCGCGAACTCCTTCAGCTCCGGTTTCGTAGTAGAGAGATGGGATTTTGCCTGTGTCAGACCATCTTTTAAGCTCCGGACGCGGTGCTGGGATTGCTGGAGACTTGACTGGATCTTATGGAATGTACCGATAGAGCTATTGAAGCCCTGATGGTGCTCTGCGGCGTTCTGTCAGTTGCCACTAGCAGCATGTGCCTCTGAAGAACATCTCACCATTTACAATGGCCTTTAGAGCCTGCTGAAGCTCCTGATGGGTTCTCTGAAAGCGATTATAGTCGTTTGCAAGCCCTAGCGAGCTCGAGTCCATGAGCTTCAAGGCTACCTCGATCGGGACACATTTGTCCTTGGTCATGAAATCCCAATTCTGGCGTATGAAAGCCAGAATCTCTTCCATCTTGTCGCTCCCCGCGCCAAATTGAGCGTGGGCGCGCTGTTCGGCACTCTGTCGACGTGCTGTGGTGCGCTCGAGGCTCGTAGGGCGGGTCACCTGCGGAACGTCTTCCTCGCGGTCTCCTGACGAGAAACCTCCATAGCCACCCGGTCGGCGGTCGCGACGCCGTTCAGCACTGGGACGTGGAGGGTAGTCGTCGTCGGCGCCGCCGCCGTATTGTCCATATCCTCCACCACCACCATTATTGTATCCGTTCGTGTAGCCTCCGGAGCCATTCGCTCCCGCTCGCATGGAGCCCGGAATACGCGACATAGCGCGCTCAGTCGTCGCGGAGGGAGAGGAGTGGCAGTCGGGCGGGGTTCGAGCTCATGTTGTGCGCGTGCGAGGTTTGCGCGTCATCTCATGGGTATAACTGGTATTCACTGGCGGGGAGCTCGGGGGATATGGTGGTTAGAGCGGAACGGGATTAACGTGGCCGCGTACCTATCGATTATCAGATCGCCAAGAAAACGCGACAGCACGACATCACGACAGTACCTTCGATTTCACGCGGAAAGAGTAACTCCTACCTGCTATGCCCTCCATCTCACAAGACTCCCAATCTACTTGCCTGGCGGCAGCTTGCTATTACATCTTTTTGGTATCAAGCGCCAAGCCTTTCACTCCCGCCTCGCCGCAAAGTTTCTCCGACGCCGCCCAGGCTGGTCTTGAGCCTTGCTCCTCGATTCTTCTTGTCCCCATCCACCGAAGGCGCTGACCACCCTCGCCCAGTCCACTCCATCTCCTCGCGACAGGAAATGTCCCCTGTCGACATCCAGATCACCTCTCCATAAATCCCCCCTCCATCTACTACGTCTTCGCGGTCCTGCTCGTCGCGACTCTCCATCATGGCGACGGCGCATGCCCGAGCGAACGGCGCGAACGGCCTGAACGGCATGGGTGCCTCTTTTCCTCCGGCGCGATACTCTAGAGTCCCACCGACCATCACGGTTGCTGTCGCTGAAGCGGACGGCCCAATCGACGTGGAAATCGCCCTCGACGACGACATCCAAGATGACCCGACAGAACTCTGCACGCTGCTGGAGAACGAAAATAGCGCCAAGACAACGTGGGTGACGGTCGCTATCGCATACGCGAAGCACAAGAAGCTTGACGTGGCTATAGAGGTTCTGACCAAGTCCAATACCGTCTTTGCAAGGGGACGCGCCGAGGACAGGCTCAGCATTCTCAACGGGCTCTGCTGGTTGTACCTCCTCAAGTGTCGCGAAGCCCCGCGCATGGTAATAGGTATGCGCAACGGTACTATTAGTGCTACATTGATTGATAAGGCTAAACATTTCCAGATGGCCATCCAAACCCCCAGTCCCGCACCAAAGACTTCTACATCCAAGCAGCAACCAGCGTGTTAAATGATGCCTCCCGAATCAGCCCCTCGTACCCTCCGCTCTTCCTCGCCCGCGGCGTCCTCTACCTTCTGCGCTCCTCGCTTCAAGCGCCCACGACCTCAGCTGGAACAAATCAAATGAGCTCGGAGCGCATGGAAACTCTGAAGCAGGCTGCCAAATGCTTTGAAGATGCCCTACGGTCATCGGGGGGAAAGAATCTCATGGCTAAAATGGGCAAAGCTAGGGTCAATTACTCCATGGGGAAATACGCGGAAGCATTGAAGGCCTACCAAAATGTCTTGGAGAGCTCTCCCGAGCTCATTGATCCGGATCCGCGAATTGGAATTGGCTGTTGCTTCTGGCAACTTGGGTTCAAAGATGATGCAGCGGGGGCCTGGCAGAGGTCTCTTGACCTCAATCCCAAGTCCAAGATCGCTCTTGTCTTGCTAGGAGTGTACAACTTCCATCGTACCGCGCAGCTTCCTCCTTCAGATCCAGGATTCCTTGGCTTGACCAAGAAAGCGATGAGCCAATACATCGCGCCTTCATTTCAACAAGATAACATGTACCCTCTCACATGCGCGACACTTGGCAACTGGTATGTGGTCAGGAAGGCATTCGACAAGGTAGACGTTCTCTCAAAACGCGCCATCGAGTTAACAGACGTCGGCGCTGTTGCCAGTGACGGATGGTATCAACTCGCCAGAAAGGAACATCAACAAGATAATACAGCAAAAGCCATTGATTATTACACCAAGGCTGACCAGGCTCGTGGCGGCGACGACCGAGGATACATACCTGCCAAATTTGGATCCGCGCAGATGAGAGTTTTAATGCAGGATTACGATGGAGCCAAGTTCCGACTCGAAAAGATCCTTCAGCAGCAACCGACTTTGGAGGCACAGATTCTACTTGGCACCTTGTACGCTGAGGATGTTTTCGCAGCCCAAGCGAACAATTCTCAGGAGGACAAGTCCAGTGAATTGAAGAAGGCCCTCAAGTATCTCGAGGACGTGAGCAAGGCCTGGAAAGATCCAAAGAAGAAAGCTACTCCAGACCAGGCTGTACTACTTAATTTAGCGAGACTTTACGAGGCCGATCACCCGGATAAGAGTCTCAAGTGTCTCGAGGAGGTCGAGCAGATGGAACTGGACGGCATTCCCGAAGAGGATTATCCAGAAGACATTGAGGACGAGGCGTTGCTCAAGAAGGCACTTCGCGAACTTTTGCCTCCACAGCTACTCAATAACATGGCTTGTTTCCACTACCAAGCTGAGCGGTTCCTTCAAGCCCGAGAACTCTTCCAATCAGCCCTTAACGCGTGCGTGAAGGCTGCAGGAAGGGATGAGACGATTGATACCGATGCTCTAGTTACCTCCATCAGTTACAACTTAGGTCGCACTTATGAGTCTGAAGGTATGTTAGACGACGCCAAAGGTGTGTTCGAGAGTCTTCTCGAGCGGCATCCCGACTATATTGATGCGCGCATTCGACTCGCGTATATCATTCTACGACAAAATCCGAACGATGAGGGTCCAGCAGCTGTTTCTAAACTTTTCAAGGAAAATGATGACAATGTCGAAGTTCGAGCACTGTACGGGTGGTACACAAGCAAATCCAAGAAGAAGACTTTGAACTTTGCAGACGACCAAGAGCAGCGGCACTACAAGCACACTCTCCAGAAATTCGACAAGCACGATCGGTATTCTCTCACGGGCATGGGAAATATCTCCCTCGCCATCGCTCGTGAGATGCGCCGAGACACTGAGCAAGACAAAGAAAAACGCCGCAAGACGTACGAGCGAGCAGTCGAGTTCTTTGACAAAGTACTTCAACTTGACCCCAAGAATGCTTACGCAGCTCAAGGCATTGCGATTGCTCTCGCGGAGGATAAGAAAGACTACTCGACCGCTCTCCAGATCCTCACAAAAGTCAAGGACACGTTGAAGGACTACACCGTGTTCATGAACTTGGGTCATACCTATTGCGAAATCAAACAATACTCTCGCGCAATTGAAAATGTAAGTCCTTCGAACATTCTTCCACCTTCCATGCTCGCTAACAATGCCCAGTATGAAGCTGCTCTTGCTAAGGACAAGGCCCGAGACCCAACCATCCTGGCCTGTCTCGGACGTGTTTGGCTCCTTCGGGGAAAGCACGAGAAAAGCCTTCCAGCCATGAAAACAGCACTTGATTACTCACAGCGCGCTCTTGATCTTGCCCCTGACCAGATCCACTTCCAATTCAACGTGGCATTTGTAGGATTTCAAATTGCGCTACTCGTTTACAGCCTCAACGATGCCCAGAGAACGCTTGCTGAGGTTCAAGCTGCTGCCATCGGTCTAGACGAGGCTATTGAATCATTCAGTGCAATTGCTAGGTCGCCAAACCCACCATTCCCAAAGAACGATATCGAACAACGTGCGAACATGGGTCGAAATACGATGCGGAAACAATTAGAGCGTGCACTTCAGAGTCAACAGAAGTATGAAGAACAGAACGCCAGCAAACTCCAACAGGCACGAGAACTGCGCGAAGCCGAGGCTAGGAAGCGTGAGGAGCAGAAGCAAAAGGAGATGGAGGCAGCTGCCGAACGCAATCGCAAACGTATAGAAGAACATCAGAAGCTTCAAGAGCGAGATAGGGAATATATGGAGAGGCGCGCAGAGGAAGAGAGGAGACGTCAAGAACTCATCGACGACAGCGAGTTGCGTAGGACTGAACGGAGTGCCAACCGCAAGAAGGGTGGCAAACGCAAGAAGAAGGGCGAGATGGATGACTCCGAAACCGAAGGTGGCGAAAGCGATGACGGCGAGCGCCCCAGGAGACGTAGAACCACTGCTTCCGGGACTGAGGGCTTGACAGACGAAGAGCGGCCGCGCCAAAAGAAACGGAAGCTGGAGAGAAAGAACAAGGAGCCCATCGGAAAGTACAAGTCAGCAGAGGTCATCGTTGACAGCGACAGCGAAGGCGAGGCCGATCTTCCTATCGATGGCAGTGAGAGCGCGGAGGAGGGCCTCGCAGCACCACGGCCTCGCAAGGCAGCTCGTGTCATTAGTGAGGACGAGGATGATGATGATGACGAGGCTGGCTCGCGTAAGGCACAGAATGGTGCTGATGTAGCTATGGATGACGATGAAGAGGATGAGTAGCGGATGGAGACTCGATATCGGCGTTTGGTGATTTGATTCATGCATTAGCGCTAAGGCGTATGGCACGGTATGGGAATTTGTATACCTGCAAAAGGACATAGCTCAGCGAGGAAGGCATGCTGTTTAGGAAGAATTAGATTTAATTGAGGACGTATCCTCAGCCCAATGTACCTGAAAACATCATGTTTGGGGTCCATAGGCAAGGTATTTTGCCTTCCAATTATATATATTTTGGAGAATTTTCAAGGCAGTTTTCCATCTTCGCCATCTTCTGAAGCTAATAACTTCGTCCTAGATTACACGTGCTTGTCTAGCAGTGCACCCCTTTACAAGGTTTTGCCATCTGAGGAGAGGATTATGTTCACGTGAGTGGCTAGACATGCCCAGGTATCCGCGTGAGTTCTCGTAAGAAATGTAAGAGATGATTGGTGCCTATACAACTCCCACGAGCCCACAGACCCTTGTTGATACCTGAATTTTCAAGATTTTTTATCAGGTTATTATGAGAAACGAAGTGTTCAGGTTTCCAGTGGTTCACGATGATTCAGAGACGATCGAAACCTGACCTAGAGATCGGGACCATTACACTCTACCTCTGAAGATTGCTTCTATGGACCTCTCCGCATATCCAGTTCTATTGTGAGGGGGGCTAGATTGAAGCATAATATTAAAAATTAAATTCCAGTCATTGGAGACAACTGATCCCGTCACGTCGGAGTTGGCATCTCGTTGGCGCACGTAGATAGGCGATGTTGTTTTCTTTTTGGATGGCTAATTTAGCTGAAGGCTGACATATATATATATTGGATTGAGATTTACTGACTAAACCAGACAGACAACCTTTAAATAGACCCTGAAACAAATCTTCTTCGTTCGCATGGGGGGCATATCCGTTAAAACGCCCTTGGGCACCATCCTTGCCCCCGTTCCTCCCTCCTCAACCTCTTCGAACCCTCCGCTCTCCCCCACCTTCCGTCGCCGTCACCGACATCGACGACCGCAGCAAATTAGATTGGTTTGCGAAGTCCGTAGCCTTAGTCTAGGTAACCTGGTTCATAGCGCAACTCCTCGGAAGAGTGGTCCAAAAATTCCCCATCACGACGTTGGAGCTGTTTAATCTGGGTACGGTCGTTTGTGCGATGCTGACGTATGCATTCTGGTGGGAGAAACCTTTTGATATTGAATGTCCAATTATCGTAGATGAACCTGAGAGGCCGGCGGGCACGGAGGGAGACTCGGTGGTCCCGGATGAACTGTACATAGATGGCCTGTTAGTCGACAAAAACTACAAGATCCCGTCCAACGCGCTCGTCTCCGGGATCCTAGGCTCATTGTTAGGCGCGCTGCATATCGTAGCCTGGAATTTTGCGTTTCCAACGGAAGTGGAGAGGATGACGTGGAGAGTGGGAAGTGTGCTTTATGCGGTAGCACCGCTAGTATTTTCTGCGGCGAGTTTCTGGATTGAGAAATATTGGGTGTGTGTGGCATTGGTTTCGGTTACGGTAGTCGTGCAGCTGTTGGTTAGAGCTTTTACGTTGATAGAGATGTTGGTAGGGTTGAGGAGTGTATCGAAGGGAGTGTTTAAGATAGTCGAGTGGAGTGAGTATTTTCCTTACTTTGTGTAGGCTTTCGTACCGTATCGTTTCGTAGGAACAACAAATATTACTACATAGGTAGGTGACATAGTAAACGATAGCCGGAAAGCTCTTTTGTGTGCGACAAGATATACAAATCAGCTTGCATTGACTTTTCACTGAGCGATGTAGCCACTTCTATGTTATCGAATGGACAATATGATCTTCTTAGAGTTCCTCCACTCTAAAACTGCTGGAGTCAATTTTATGGCCCCATTGTGAGCCGGCTTACAAGAAAGAGAAGTACGCAATGAAGAACTCACGACATATCCAAGGAAGGAAAATGTTGCATCCCATATTGAAATTGAGCTCTAAGAGGTTAATCTATTCATTCGTAAGGTTCTCACCTATTGCATTTAATTCCTTCTACGCCTTCCCATCCGAGAACTGTACAACGGCCCACTTTCCACTCCAAGCCCACTTTCTGGCACCGCTATCACCGCCTCCTCCTTCCATATCTTTTAGTGTCTCGTCCGCGCCTTCTGGAAGTCCGACTACGACATCTGCTTTGCAAGTTCGTAGTGCGAGAACACGAACGTCGGATCCTGGACCCAATGAACCAATAGCTTCTGCGAAGGGGGTAGTGGAAGACCATGCCGCCTATTGCTCGTTAGCTACTGTTATATGTGCAAAACTTAATGCAAAACAGGAAACCCACATCGCATGTTAGTTTTCGGTAGTTCAGATCGCCCTTGAAAATCACAAGCTCGCTTTCTTTTAAATCCTCGTACAGACTAGGTTCGGTATTGGCTAGCCTCCAAAAGCTACCTCCTGCAGTCCAGAAGATGTTGGGTCGCAGTACTAGCTGACCTTCAGCGTGGATGCCACTCCAGTGTTCGAATAAAAATTTGAGACTGGAGACTTCAGAATCAGACAATGGTGTAGCAGTCTTCCCGACAAGCTTGTCTTCGTCTGAAAGGGTGCTGTAGAAGGTCTGCGGATCCGCCAGGGCGGAGATCAGAGATCCAAAATCCTGGGGCAGAACATCCGATACAAACCAGGGTATTGATTTCGGGTGGAGTACAACGGTGGTGGCCAGACCAGCCGCAAGCAAATATCCGGCCAGGATCAAGTCGACGAAAAGCTCGAAGCCAGCATTATCAAGAACAATGTCAACTCTTCGCTCTTTCTTGCCAGATTTTTGGCCATTTGTCAAAACTGCAAAGGCCTTGCCGAGGTCATTGACAATGATGTTCTTCTCCGACGACTTCCGCGCCTCTGAGCCTTGGAGTTTCTGAATGTCTTCGTAGGAGAGATTCGTCAGGAGCGACAGATCAGTGGCATTGCCCCACAAACATATCTCGCACATCTCGAAGAACAAGATCTTTTCGGCTTCTTCTAGCTCCTCTTGTGTCTTTATCCCTTTTAGGGTATGCTTGGTTTCGAGCTCAGTGACGATGTCTTTGTAGCGAGCAGCAAGCTCGACCACAGCAGGGCGAGATGATTGGAAAGTAGACATTTTTTGGCGAGCGAAGAGATCGTAGGATTTGCATTTCTGTGTTTGCTTGAAAATACTCGATACGCGTCTTCCTAGGGTCATTAGTACTTATCGTCGACTCTCGAATTGACAAGCGCGCATACCTATATAGATAGCATTCGGAGAACAGCCAGGGCACTGAGTGCCACTTCGGATTTCCAAGGGCCTCTAGCTCCTTATTGTATCCTTCCACGTCAGATTCTCCATCGTCCGGGAGCGGAGTGAGCTCCCGATCATGTTGTAGCTCGTATTTCAACCTCGCTAGCTCAGCGACAACCCATTTGCCCTCATTTAGTACTTCTTCATCTTTAGAAGCACCAGCGGATCGGTGGACGTCATCGATGCCCTGCGTGATTATGACGGGCCAACGGTCGCGCGCAGAGATATATGCAAAGGAACTCGGATCGCCAGTGTTGTACTGGGCTAGGAGGATTAGCATATAATGCAGACTCTCAGCTAAAAGGGCAGCTTCATACGAGTCTTGGTATCGTACTCCATAGTCAAGGATTCAAAGCGTGTCGAAGGGAATGCCTTGGTGGTGGTGGGGTGGTGGGGTGAATAAAAAGTGCAAGGGTTTCGGATTGCTCTAATGAGGCATAGCGTGATCATCCTCAAAGCGGGATAGTTTCCGCTGCTCGACCATTGGAGTCATCACTTACGTCAACATCAACCTTCAACTTCAAAGCCGACAACGCGGACACTTCACAATGGAGAACCCAATGCCACTACCGCTTGAGCTGGTACTCAATGTAATCACCAACTCTCTACCGAAATATCCGAATGTTTTGCTGGCACCTTCTCATCCTATCACTCAAACCCTGCTCTCCTTCACTCTCGTCTGCCACGAGACTCGCAGAGTTGCGAATCGATATATCCGGCAGTACTGCGTCTATCTATCTTCCGAGGCCCGTCTGCGTGCTTTTCTCCTGGAGATTCCAAATCGTCCCGAGATTCGCAACATCAACTCACTCTTCTTGGCCCCTTTCACAGGTAACACAATAGACGACCTTCCCACTGCTACATGGGTTCGAGAACTATTCAATTATACATGTTTAAATCTCAAACGTCTCATCATTGATATACCACTGCGAAGCCTATATCCAGAAAACGACCATCTAGCTGTGCGAGCCATTCTCCGTGAGGGATTCCAGAGGCTTGAGAATCTAGAAGAGCTTGTCAGTGTCAGAGATGAGCTATTTCTCAGTATCACCCATCATGGCGGCGAACCTCCAGTATGGAGATCCTGGACTAAACTTCGTCGTCTCGCGCTATACAACGTCGACGCCGATTCATATTTTTGGCGCAACGTAGGGCAAATGCCAACTTTGGAAACGGTGGTGTTGACGCGCGCGGATAGTCTTCGAGACTTCAATATTAAGAAAGAATACTTCAAATACGCAAACCGCCCACTAAAAGTACTACTTATAAATGTCGAAGAGGATCAGATTCGTTTCAGTCACTTACCTCGAATAAACTGGGACAAACTGGATCCGGAGAAGAAAGTTACGATTATGACATACAATGTACCTTGCCCCTTTGAGGAAGATGACCCGATCGAAATTTGTCAAGAATATGTTAGGATTGGTGCCGAAAATGGGACAATCTGGGAATGGGAAGGGGAGCAGATACAACACCAACCCAAGATCTCTGATATCAGAGTTCTAACTAGGATAACGGGGCCATCGACAGCAGAGGACTGATGAGGATTCGAATAGTCTAGTGGACAGCCAAATCATTCAGACCTGGACGGGGAGGGTTGAGCACACGCTGTATATCGAAGAAAATAAACGAACAATAGAAGTGGAAGCAAGGTCGGTTACGAAAAGGAGGCCTTGATTCTACGACAGGTTATAGCGTTCTATTCAAGCAAATATGGGTATGTGGTATCAATTATCGCCAAGCACCTCTGGTCCAAAAACGCGCCTTCTCAAGTATTTACTACATCCTCTCGGGATCGCGCGCACGTACACATCCATCACTAAGGTCTGATCGAATTAGCGGGAATCTTCGATACAACAACAAAGGAAAACTTACTCAATCCATCTCGCATCTAGTGCGCAGCAACAGGAGTAGGAGCAGGAGCAACGGCAGCATCAGCAGGAGCAGCAGGAGCAGCAGCACCAGCCGCCTTCTGATCAGCCATAGCCTTCTGCTTCTTTCCAACCAGCTTGCTGACGAACTCTCCAATCTTCTTGCTGTATGCTCCAAGCTTAAAATGTTTCGCAACGGCTTCAGCCGCAGCACCAGAATGCTTTCCGGCGTCCTTGTGTTGGGTGACTGTCTCCTGATTGATGGCCATTGTTTCGGTGGAAGAGGATGTGGAGATTAACGCTAGACGCAATGTCACTTCAGGGACCTTGAGAAGGTAAAGGGAGATACTTACGTTGAGAAGAGAAGTATTAGGTCAGGTATTAGAAAAGCGTATCGTGTATTTGCTGGTGAGGGAACGTGAGATTTGAGATACCGTTGCTCTTCGACGGAGGTGGGACTGCGCGTTTTATATATAGCCCCTTCTTGTGACTCTTATTCAAACGAAAACCTCAGCCAATTCTCTGCCCCTGCCTTGTGCAGAGGTCAAGACCTCATTTACCCCTCAAACCTCAGCCCACTCGTATCTTGAGCGCCGAGCTCGCGTTGGGCGCAGGTCAAAGCAAAGGCTCCACCCTATCACATTTTACTCATGCTAGGCATGCCTTACCATACCAAGTCTAGAGGCGCCCAGCGATATATATAAGCACTTGAAATAAACTCTGTGTACCGATATATCCGCTGCCATTCGATATCTGAGCCTGTATGAAACTTTTCTCGGACCCTGTGTCGCTTAACACAGACAGGGGTGTCGACTTAAGCTTTGCGCCCAAATGAGACCAATGGAAAAAGAAACGCCGCGGCCGTCGTGGGTCGCCAACGACACGCCGACTTTTGCGCCTTGAAGACTTGGTTTGGGTTGATAGGTATCAGGGGGCGTTCTCAGCCTGAGCTTGGACCGCGCGTTACCGGAACGCGATACGAGAAATGAGAGGCGGTCGCATGTGTTGCGGAGTGTATCGCGGCAGGAAAAAGTAATTGTCTGTGTTTTGACATCTGTGTTGCAACGCAGTGTATGAAGTTTGTTCACCTGCACTTGCTTGTGTCACTTTCATGAACACTTCTCCTTTTAATCAGAACATCCTTACCCCATGCAATATGCCGTGATCAATATCAGCCTTCATAAAAGGACACGGAGGAAGGCTTTGTGCTGATCTCGCGAAGATAGCGAGAATAGAGACTGCACAAAAGCGTATATTTAAAATTAGACTTTCGCCATTTTCGTGTCCACGTCGCAAGTCTCCAGGTTCTCGTTTATTGGGGTCCGAGATGACTAGCTGCAAAATGTCGTAATATGAAGGGGAGAGAAAGAATGTTGAGATAAGCAATGCGATTATTCCTCCGAGTCGTTTCAAAATCCCGGAACCTGGGTAAGTGCTGGCGTTGCGTGATAGGCTGCCGTGTAGGTAAATGACAATCTTCTCGTATCGGCCCGTATAGATGCAGTAGGTGTATGTGCTTTCCGAGCTGGATCAATGTTTTCAAGACGAAGCTTAGCTCGAGGTTCTTACCAATGAGGAAAGGAAAGGATATTTATGGTCTGCAATGTTGTGCCCTTGGACGTAGGTTGGACCGTCTTTGTATCTTGCGCAAGTTCTCGAATACTTGATGCCTGATCCATCGAACGCTCATAGATCCAGGATGTTTGGAACATATGCGGCTTCAACTTTGCCTCCGGGCTCTTTCGTGGAGATAGTCCCATAGTCAGGAAGTACGTTGTTCATTGTTGGAAAAGCGAGAGAATTACAGACCATCATACTTAGAGTCGTAGGCTGGTATTGGGGCTTTATGTTGCGACGTCTAGGTATATGCACGCAAAATGCTGCCAGACGTTCCAAGCGCGAATCGCTTAGAATTGCCTAAACAGTTTGGTTTGAGCCAACAACACTAAAGCGGACGCTATCAAGTCTTAAGAAACCTTTCATGAAGATTAAGACCTTCTTTTGTCAACGCAATCGCGCCTCTAGCTTTGGTGTTACCGTGTTTATTGTATCTCTATATAGACTATAAGTAACACGATAGCTAACTTTAATCTAGTGCTTGTACTGTTTCTCCAAGAATCTCAAGCTCGAGTTTACATCTTGTCTCTTACAGCATCAAAAACTACCTTCTTCGGGTCCTTCGCCTTGCTATCACCCCATTCAATCTCGTAGCCGGCATCTTGCAGATAGACCTTCCAGTTCTCGTCTTCTTGCTCAAGATCTGGTGCATGTGCTGGAATAAAAAACCACGCAACTAGCATACCAAGAACCGCGAATCCGGAACCAATAAGGAAAACAGCTTGATTGCCACGAACGGTATCATCGCCATAAGACGCGAGGATGGGCTTGAAGACGCTTGTACCGATCGCGGCACCGGCTTTTGATGCGGCAGCGCAGAGACCGAGCATTTGTCCGCGGATGGATGTTGGAAAAAACTCAGATGACGTGGCGACGATTGTTGCTATTGTGATATTAGTTCCAGAACACTGTACGTGTCGCAGTCATGTGAGCGCTCACCTCCTGGACCAACCTCTCCGAGAGTCAGGAAAAGCCCGTAGAGGAAGATGAAAAGACCGGTGTGGTTCTGGATATGCTCCAAAGCGCCACCCATAATGAATCCAAGACAGGCTTGCAGACCAAATCCCAGGGCCATTGTACGACGGCGACCAATCTTATCACTAAGATAGCCACCGATGAAACCACCCGGAAGATAAAAGCACTTTAAGTAAGTCAGCAATGAAGATGAAATATGAATACTATACTCACGTTGATTAATGTTCCCCAACCGTACGATTTCACCAAGGTGTCGCCTGCGCCAACTGATGATGCGATAGTCGACGAAAAGAGACCAAATGGATACGCAATGTAATTATATATGAACCAAGCAAGCGCGGATCCCAACAGAGGGCGCCAATACCTGCGAATGGCAAGATGGTATGGCATGATAGTCTTCCTGGAGGAGTTCTTTCGCTCTGCTGAGGACATTGCCATCCGGTATCTAAACCAAAAAATGGAGACTGGTGGCTGAGAGTTGGTTAACAGCAGGTCACACCATAAGAGTATTGCGCACTTACGATGACGCCCAGTGCGAATGAAATTCGCCAGACATTTTCGTACTGGGATTCCTGCTGCCGGAAACATAGGAGTAGTAGAAGTGGTACGAGTCCGGAGAAAATGAACCCAAGCGATGCGGATACATCAGCGACCTGCAATGATTAACAAGCTAATATAAATACCAGTGAGAATGGACATACCATAGCGAAGATGAAACCTCTGTGTTTCCTCGCCCGAACGGAGTCGTCGGTTGATTCAGCAGTACCAGCACCAGCCACCGGATACTCCCCTCCAGCTCTGTTTCCATAGTTAGCAACGTAATTGGCTGAAAGTAGATGGACTTCAGTGTGGCATGATGTATAGAGGAGCCTGCTCAGTTCAATTTACTTACCCAAAACCAGCAATCCCTCTCGAAATTGTCAACATCCAGAACATTCCCTTGTCGTTCTTTCCATGCGAAACGGCCGACATGATAATGCCAACGGCGAGAAAGAGTGTCGTTAAGACAGCACCCGACTTTCGACCAAGACGATCACTGATGAAACCGAATGACAGCATGCCTAGAATCTGCGCTTTCTCTATTAGCCATATCTTCCAATTTATCTAAAACTTCCTTTTGAAACTTACGAGTCCAATGATGAATGCATTCGTGAGCTGTGACTGAGTCGCCACAGATAAGGTACCAGGATACAAGACTCCAAAGAGGAGTAACAATTGGCCCATGGACGCGCTGTTATACGCGTCTGACCCTATGGCGAGCCCAGAGAAAAGGACCATGAAGAATATCGATCGCTTGGAATACAAAACCGGAGACGTAACATATTCGACATCGATATCAGCTATTGGAGCAGCTTGAGCTTGCACTTTGGGTTCTTCATTTTTGGCAGCTGTTGAACTAATATTCAGGTCCTTCTCTGGAACCTGCGAGGGCTCCATCTTGGAGAATTTGGAAGGGGAAGGGTGAACAGGGCCTCATTACAGCGACGGGGGAAATACAACCTTTCTATCATACCCAAGGCCCAAGAGTTACCTGCAGACGGCACTAAGCACACATCCCACCGATAAGCCGACGACCGGCCGGCAATTCAAACCTTTCAAGAATGGGGGAACGACGATCATGACTGTTTCGAGGAATTTATGTCGGAGGCTATGCGCTAGGTTATCTTAAGTAAGCTCAAGCGAGATAACCGAGCCGTTTCTGCTTCGTCTTCACTCTTGTTCACCAACCATCCATTGACACCATCTCGACAGGAAAGATGAAGGGCCCTTCACTTCCTCATCCAGCAACTGCAACTTCATCTCGAAATAAATACCCTCGCATGTTCCATCTGTTATTCTTTCTCGCAGTTGGCACTCTAGTTCTTACATGGGTACTCCCACTATTACACACGGGAGAAAATCTACTTACTAACTTTGACAGAACCGGCTTTCATTGGCTGATCTCTCACCAGATTCATTTTTAAAGAAGTCGAAGTTCCAAAAGTGCTCAGTAGACACGTATCTTGCCACCGGACTTGAGTTCCTGAAAACCGCCGAGCGACCACCACTAGAAGAATACATTTTGCGAAGAAACAATCTCGCCAAAGCCCTTGTAGCAGATGGCGTCGATGCATTCATCGTTGAGCCTGGCTACACATTCAGCTACTATGCCAACGTGACGCAGCCCGAGTGGGAAGTCTGGGAGGAACGTTATCTCCCTTTCCCAGGCTGATCGTCAACTAACAGGACTTAGTACAGCCCGAGGAGCGGCCCTTTTTAATGGTAATCCGACCGGCTGAACTTCCTAATGGGACCGTTATCGCAAATACTTCCTTCTTAGTCCCACATTTCGAAGAAGTTCGCGCCCGACTACTCAACATGCCCTTCCCAGAAAAGATTTCAACGGTCACTTACGAGGAGCATTGGAACTACTACACCACTCTCTGGGAGTCTCCGATTTGGGGTGAAACGCTTTCCCCAACGCTCATGGTCGACGAAGAAATCCGCGATTTTATTGTTCGTGGTTTAGAGTCAAACGGCTTCACTGTTGTCGGGCTCAGCGGCGAAGTTGAGGCCGTCCGCCAAGTGAAGACGGATCGCGAGATTGGCATACTACGTGCTGTAAATACTGGGACTGTGGAAGCAATTAGGGCCATGCGAAAATGCCTCTACTACGGCGTTACGGAGAACGAAGTCGTAGAAGTGCTCGACAACACTATGCGAGCGGCTGGCATGGATCCCTTCTTCGACATTGTCGAATTTGGCAAGCAGGCAGCGCTGCCACACGGAGGGCACGATGGCCAGGCCAAATTGGAACCTGGCGATTTTATTCTCATCGATGTTGGATCTCATTTGTATGGATACAGCAGTGATGTGTGTCGTACATTTTACCCCCTTTCGTTTCCTAACCCCCCGCCACCGGAGTACAACGTTACTGAGAAGCTGGCAGTCTGGCAGGTGGTTCTAGATGCTCAAGCCGCGTCTGTAAAAGCAATGGTTCCTAATGGAACGGCTGCAGCAGTCGATATAGCGGCTCGTAGCGTCATCGAGGCAGCAGGTTACGGAGAGGCATTCACACATCGATTGGGACACAGCTTAGGTATCAAAGCTCATGAGAGTCCGTATCTGAATAAAGGTAATTTCGGAGCTATCCTAAGACCGGGGATGGTGTTTACTAGCGAGCCAGGAGTGTATGTATTAAACCATTTTGGCGTGAGACATGAAGATATCTTGGTCATAAAAGAGGACGGAGAGGCTGAAAACATTTGTGGTGGATATGCTACGAGTCCGTGGGAGCCTTGATAGATAGCACATATTTCCAACGCCTGAACATGAAGATTTTGGATGCCTACACTTTCGTCTTCAAAGCAGATCTGCCATGTGAAAAAAAGGTCGAGGACTTTTAAATAAAATTAGTGTAGTGAACATATCGGACATATCAACGCTGCAAATATGTAAAACGATAGTGTATTTGCAAATAGAAGGTGAAATAGAACTTTGTCAAGCTAAATTGAATTATAATATAAGCTCAGTCGAGCACAAATTAATGTTTCACGGCGCATACAAACAAGATTACCAGTGCTGGAGCTTCTCACTTGTATATATTAACCTTCGCTTTGCAAGCTCACTACCAGCTCAACATTAGAAAATTAACGTGCTAAATCCCAAGATACTGAATTTTATTACCCTCACCGACCGCCTATCTTATCGAAAGGATTTCTGCATCGCCAACATAGTATTGAACACAAAACTGAAGAGGCAAAAACGACAAAAAGTTGAAAATCAGAAACAAAAAGAACTGGACTTGCTGGGAATCGAACCCAGGACCTTTCCCATGCTAAGGGAAAATTATACCACTAAACCACAAGCCCAACTTGTAATATGAAATTTGAATCAATAATCGATATATATACAGCCAACTTAAAAGTTCTAGCAGTCAACATGATTGTGGGAAGTTGTTCAGTCACCGAACAAAATTAAATTTTCCTTCAGCGTTGTGGGGGCTAGCCCGCTAGCTTGCCTAGCTAGGCAAGCAACAAGAAAATCCGTCGATTGCAGTAGGATTTCTCGCCATCCAGCTTGCCCAAGGCCGCCATTTTGCCTATCCGGGAAATTATATCGATTTCTATTGATAACGACAATAAATAGGAAAGATAGTGGAACCAATCATTCGCGCCAAGCATTACCTTTTTAGCAATGAAATGCAAGATATATTGATGGCTGCGCTGGAGCAACCCATACCAATCACTTACTCTAGAGTGTCTATCCAACATACCGTTTCTGGTAATTTCCCGTAAAACCCGTTCATCACGGCGCCAAGTGGCCCAAACCACTGATTTGCGCCCAGCCTGTCGTTTCTGATAATCTACTATGAAAGCCGTTGATGACAAGGCCAAGTGGCCCCAAACGCTTATTTGCGAGACTGCCTTTTCCGGCAATGAACAGGGTCCACCCAATCTACCCTTTCTGGTAATGACAAAATCCGTCGATGAATGCGAACCTCGGGTTTGTGCCGGACTTGGTCACAATGCCGCGCGAGAACCCGCAACAACTGAGATTATCTCTACGTATCAACTCATACACTTCATTTAGCTCCCTATATAGTTCTATGTAACTTTAGGATTGATTAGGTCTACATTGCGGCTTATTCTTCGGCCTACGTAGGCACGGGGCCGAGTTGGACTAAACCACTCTTCAATGTCTTCAGACGGAAGCATCGTCTGCAGTCTGCACACACCAAATAAAATCCTCCCAATTCGCCGAGATTACTGCCTGGGTACAAGGTATATTTAAAGACGAATTCGCTTCCCGTTGTCTATCAAGACCTCCCCCATCGTATCTGTTAACCTATTCTGAGGGAACCCTGGATATGAAATGACTATATTAGCCAGCTCAACGATCGAATTTCCTCAACGCGAGTCGCATCGACATCAGCCAATTGCATAGTATCACCTCTTCCGATCCGATGCATCCGAAGTTTCCCTTAGCCTCGCAGCACATCGAGCTATTTTAACTTGAATACTCTAATCGTGCCGAAACAATGGCGCTATAGTTGATCGTTTCCTTTTTGGAGTGAAATGCGCCTCCTCAGGTCAACTGGAAGCAGCTGGATAAGAGCTGCAGGACCTGATGAAACTCCGTCCCCAAGCACATGCTATATGCTATCTCATCCTAGACGGTCTTGATGAGTTTCTCGATAAAGAGTGTCAGTAAAGGATCTACTCGAGCTCACCCAGGTCCCTAGGGTACGTTGTCTTTTCTTTGACCGACAAGCTGGCTAATGTTTTGTTTCATCCCTCATGTTAACTTCTATGCTTCTTCGCTCGCGCTGCCCTGAGAGATGATAAATATGAACTAATCTAGCGCCGACAAACTAGAGATGATTAGAGTTGCTATAGCCTATTTCTTGGAGACCCATTTGAATTTCAGAGTTGCAAACGTCATGGGGACACCATGAAAATATCACGAAAGTGTATACAAGAAATTATATTAATGTATCTCCAGTCCAAATCTATAGCGCCCATTCCTCCTTATCATCCGACGCGGAAATAAACGGCTGATCAATAAGCTTGACAGCCAGCTCACTACAAAGAACACTGCACAGTTGTTAGAAACATCAAGCATACAGCGATTTGAAGAAAACTTACCAGGCCGATCCTACGAGAGCATCCAACTCCCGAATCACTTTCTCCCTTTTGGGGCCAATGCTCGTTCCCTTGCTGACCTCCATCTGTAACTCCGCGATGCGTTTACCCTTCGCAATACCGGTTAGCTCGACAACCTTCTTTGCCAGGCAATCGCTGTGAAATGCATGCTGACAGGGAAATACGAAAAATTGCCTAGCGAGGAGGGGTAGACCGCAGACATAGCATCGCTCGCCTGGTTCAACGATGGCGTATCGTTGGTCTAGTGCTTTGATATCGGTCTTGATATGAGCAGCTGTTTCTTCGCTCTCGTCCATCTCCTTCTTCAGCTCATCGATCTTGCGAGAGTAGTCCTCTAGTGCAGTACAGATTTCCTCTTTGAAGTCATCGATAACAACGAAATCAGGGAAGAAGGGAATGAGGTCCTCTATTCTCAGCAAGTCGACACGTCGTAGGAACTCGATTGCTGTCTTGATACCCGATGATTGAGAAATCACCTTCTTTGCCACAGCAAGCCAGAGCTTCTTGCGCAAAGCTGGATTGGTATCTGAACGATCAGCAACGTTGCTAGCCAGATCGACTTCGTCGTATTTCAATGCGAGATCAACGGCCTGCACGTACTGGCCCATAGAGCTGTATATATGCACACAGCTTTGAACTCGCTTGTGTTGGATACAAAGACGAAGCGCAAAATCGGCATCGTAGTTTTGCTCATGTGCCAGCGATTGCCCCTCTAGATATGCAAGCAGCGCGGATTCGTCACCGGTGGGATGCGAGGCGTAGATGGAAATAAGTGTGTTGTGAATCGCAGCATCCGTAGACTGGTGCTGATTGATTTCGAAAAGAAGATACCGGACGGCTTGGCTTTGATTCAGCGGGGCTTTCGTGATGTTATTGTAATTTAGAAAAGCGGGGATGAGCTTTTGAGCGTCCAAGTTGGCTTGCCTCATCATGATCTCGATGAGGTCCACGGGTACGTGCGCCATTAGGACGCTGCTGTACTTGTAGAAAATTTCGGGGTCGGTCTGCTTCTTGAGTACATCCAAGGACTCCTGCCACCGTTCTCTTTGCACCCAGTACGCAAGGACATAGTTGTAGTCATTCACCACAGTCGCAAAGTACAAGAGTTCCTCTTCTCTTCCATGGCTACTAACGATTTCATATACCGTCTTTCGATCTAAGTCCGACTTGTACTTTGTCACAAAATCTTGATACTCTCTTCTGATCACTGAGAGTTGGTCTTGGGTTTCTGCCGTGTTCATGCTTTCCGAGAGTTCAGCTTTCGTAGTGATGGTATCGTCCAGGGTGTTCAGCTTCGCCATGAACAGTTCGACAAGCCAGGTAGCTACCATGATCCTCTGCATAACAGATGCCTTCTTCAGCGTTGATAACTTCGTAAGAAGATACTTCCGCAGTGCATCCTGTTCTCCCTTGTCGATAAAGATGAGAGCTACTTGCTCAAAAGGTTTCGTACTTCGTCCGTACACTGCAGCTGCTTCCAAATATTGACCTTTACCAACTAGATAGTCACCCGAAGCCGTGGCCACTGCATCTTTTTGTGCCGATGTTTTGGCAAACTGGGAAGCCGATTCGAATTGTTGGGCTTTGAGCATGATCTTCCACACATCCCGGCTCTCTTCCGTGATGACGATCTCGAATATCTCTTGGTTTGTGAAAAGCCAGTATGTGTTTTTCTTAATATCGGCAACGAGACCAAGAGCACTCTGGCCGGGCTCTAGAACTACCTGATCAAGCACGACAGTATCATCAAGCCGATTGATGGCCACAATTCTGCCCTCGACCAATTGAAGAATATGCCATTGACTCAGTATCATCGAGGTAACGGCGTCTTGCGCTTTTCTGGTGCGTCCACTAGCTTTATGTGATGGTGGAATCTGGGATCTAGGCAGCATCTTTGAATCAGCTAGGACCTTGCTACCCAGTTCTGACGTGTCTGGTGATAGAAACAGCTTTCCATGGAGGACACCTTGTGATGTAAGCCATCCAAATATCCTTTCCGAGTTGGTATGGTCTATTGAAGTTGTGTCCTCGGTTTCGGGGGAGACGGTCAACAGAGACGGCGCGTTAGCTGATACGTTGGACACCTCATGCACAGTGGCAGACTCGCTTTCGAATAGTTTCGAGAATATCGACCCACTCCCCTCATGTCCATGCCGCCCGACCTTGCCCGCAAAATGGAGAAATGTTGACGGCGTTGCGATTATGACTCGTCGTAAGTCCGCTCTCCCGGGCACAATGTCCGTCCACAATCCTGTCACGGGCCCATCATTCGTCTTGTATACGCCTTTCAGATATCTCTCTTCGCGCCGATAGAACTCAGACGATGGCTCAATGTACACCTCGTATACATTGCCATCAGACGCCCCGACGAGTATCTCCCGCGTTGAAGCTGTCGGTTGTGATGGGTTCCATGAAATACTCTCTATCACAACACCCTTCAACCGCGACAAGGCCTTCGGGGTCCGCGACTGAGTATGGAGGTAGTAGTTCTCAGCAAGAGTGGTGGTGACAATGAGGTGGGACGCGGAAGGATCGAGGAACAGGCGCTTTATTATTCCGATCTCGCTGGGCTTTTTTGGGAGGTCGATGTCTGTCGACAAATCAGCAGTTGCTATACATGACGAGTCGGACACGGTGGTGCATGTACGAACCGTCAATGTCGGCAGGACTGTCGAGGTCTATCCGTAGAATACGCCCAGTCGATAGCGCGAGAATAAGCACATTGTTTGCGACTTCAGCAGCTACAAAGTCGGAGGCAATGGAGAATTGCAGGGCTACCCGTTCAATATTAAACATGGGAAGCGACGCATCGTAGTCCTGGAGATTGCTGGTGCTGGGGGCAGCATAGCCGGTCGAGGTGTCGAATGCCATGATGAGATCGTGGTTGTAGCTCGTCCGAGGTTCTGATTACAGCATCTCGGCGATGAAGCAGCTCCGTGTATAGTCTTGGGCGTGCTCGAGGCGCAAAGTCCCCATCGCAGCGACGTGAACGGGAGCTCGAGCTCACTGTTAGATGACGCCTGAGCTTGCGACAGCGGCGATTGCACGGAGATGCCTCGGCCTTGGCGCATTTCACGTGACTGCGTGCTGTGCGCCCAACCTGAAACCTCGCAGCCTCGTAACAACAGAACATCATATATAGGCAGTCCAGCGACGCTCGCCATGAGCAGACCGAATGGAGCTGGTAGCAGTAAATCTGCCACCTTCCTGTAATGAAGCATTGCCATTTGCATCTACATTTCAAGTCGGCTGACACGGACAGGACCATGGGTCAAGACCTCGTGGAGCTCAATGTTGGGGAAAATGGAACACCATTCATGGTGCATAAGGACCTGCTATGTAGCCAATCAGAATACTTTCGACGCGCATTCAATGGCCGCTTCCAGGAGAGCGAAGATGGTTTCACTCACGTCACTGACGTGAGCGAAAACACGTTCAAGATCTTTCAACAGTGGCTCTATGGGCAAGTGGCGCGAGGTGCTACCTCTGTAAAAACATCCTTCGAACGACTTATGGTCACTGATAACCCGATGAGAAATGGCAAAGACAAGAATGAAGCAGGGAATAATGGTAATGCTGGACATAGCTATTCGGTGGATTCGGATGACGATAACGATGATGCCGACGGAGAGCAAGATGAACAAGTAGAGGAGAAGAGCGAGGCAGACAAACGCTACCATGAACTCATCGACTGTTTCTTAGATCTGTTCATCTTTGCCGATCGATATGAGACACGCCAACTGCGGAACGACATTATAAGCGCAATGCGTAATTACAATTCCGAAATCGGTTATTTCCCCACGCTGGAGTGCGTTCCAAAAGCTTTCGAGCATTTGCCAGCAACATCTACATTTTGCCAATACCTTATCAGGACGTACGCATGGAATTGGAATCCCGCTACAGATGGTAAAGACGAGATTGATAATGTGTATCCCCTACTTCCGCATGCTTTTACTCTCAATGTCATGTTGATAAACTGTCGCCGGGCGAATTCGTTCAAGAAGAAGAAATACGATGACATGCTCGTGGCCGAGCTAATAGACCTCTGTAACTTTCACGAGCATGAGGACGAAGCCGCGAGAAACGATTGCAAAGCAAGCAAGGAGCATGACAAGGTCTTCTTACGCAACCTCCTAGTCAGCTGTATGCCTGTTGTGGAAATGCCGCAAGACAAGCCGAACACTTAATCCAAGACCATGGTACTTGATTGATATCAAGATGTGCATATAGAGCAATATGCAAGATCCAAGCCAGTGTTCTCGGCTTCCTAAGTGTATTGATGTTCGGAAGAGCAGGGGTAAATGCAGCCCATACTACGGCTTGCCTCCCTCAGACACTCTTTAGAGCCTTGATGGGAGGTCGGAGTATTTCTCGCTCCCAGCTATCTCTTCCGGAAGAGTATGCAAATACGGAAATGTTGATACATACTCGCCTGGGTCTAAACAGGTCAACCCTTTCTATCTAAGCAACCCTTTTCTCCCATTAAACTTAAATCTCCGTTCTTACCACCCCCCTACTTACAAAGTCTCAAAATATTCCCCAACTTGCAACAAATTAAGTAACTTCGAGAGATTGATCTTTGGTTCCCTCGGACCGGGAATTTCACTTCCCTATACCAGGACACGCACACACCTAATCAGTGTCATTGTGCCCAGAACTCGCCCCAACGAGTCACCCCAACGTAGTACACACCATAACCAACTGGCATCACCGACCCTAAAAAACCCTATTCAAAGTCCAGCTGTACAAAACAACCAGACCATAATCCCCCGCCTACACATGCCAGCCTCCCCCCTCCCTCCCTCCCCTCGCCAACCCACCCCGGAGCCCACGACCCCTCCCACCATCCAAACACCAACCAACACCCACGCCCCACCCACCCCTCCCTCAGCACCGAACCTAGCAAC
>MU002258.1:0-26315 GCA_010093585.1 Melanomma pulvis-pyrius CBS 109.77
AGGACAACGAACGAAGATTTTCTAGACTAGGTTATACACGCCTTTTCGGCCACCTCGATAATTCAGGATCCAGCAACTAAGAAGTTTGTCCTATCATGTGGGTTTAAGTGTGATGTGGCCGCTGGCTAAAGCGATCAGGTTCTATGTAGAGGTCGCAAGTAGTGAATTATTTTAGCTAAGTCTGAACATATCTCTCTATATATATTAAATTTGAACTCCAATCTGATACATACGACCATAGGATCATGAAAATTGGGCTTCCCGTCCGCTCAGCCTTACATAAGCATGATACCGGCGGACTAGTAGTCAAGTGGGTGACCATTGGCGAATCCCTGCTGTTGTATGTTTTTTTGAACTTCTTTTGGCCCCTGGTTTTTATTGCTTAGGTAAGTTCGATCTTTCCTGGGGGCATTACTTTTTGCCAAGTTCAAACCATACCTCGGTCTAGCAACATCTAGAAGGCTTGCCAACGGAAAATATTACGAGCCATGAGAGAAACTTTGTGTTGGATTGATCGTGGGCATTTGCGCAAAGAAAGGGTCTTTGATCCGATGCTTGTAGCACGTGCTATATTATGCCTACAGCTGCTACCAACATCAATACTGTTATTGCAGGCACCCAGTTTGCCATGCCTGCGGTTTCCAATCTCCCCGCTACTCCCTTAACCTTGCTACCACCAGTCGCTGTCCCAGTATCCTCGGGGCTATTCAACCCCACCCCTGTTCCACTCTTCCCCCCTACGAGGTCCTCTAGCCTAGAAGCAGATTGCAGTTCTCCCGAACTTCCTTGTGTAGTGGTAGTCAGAACGTCGTACGTCTCTGTTATCTTTCCATGAATAACCACAACCTCAGACGCGCCCACACTAATCGTCGTCCCATCGATCGTAACTGCAGGGTCCCCAGCATGTAGCGTCTTGCCCCCTTCCATGACTAGTCTTCCCTCCGAGTCCACGGTCATGACCTGTTGCACACCCAGGCCTAGGAGCGTTATTGGAGCACCCGTCACCCCAAACGGCATCTCTGTGCTCGTGGCCGGAGCAATGACGACGAGACCTGAGGCTCCGACGCTGAACGTGGTGGAGGAAATGACGATCCCGGCGCCTCCTCGTGTCAGCGTGGTTCCTGGCGCGATGACTAGATCGCCTGTGGGGTTCAGAGTGATGGGAACAGGGAGACCTGGAAGCGTAATCGTGGTCGGGGTGGGTCCAAATGGAATGTTTGTGCTCGTAGCGGGCGACACGACGACGAGACCCGATGATCCAATGCTGAGGCTAGTGGAAGATATTATGATTCCGGGTCCTCCCACTGAGATCGTGGTTCCGGGCGCGACGATGACGCCACCTGTGGGATCGGCGGTGATTATTGGTGGACCGACCGTGATCACAGGTGGCGAGACAGGGGTTCCGGGTCGCGATGGGTCATTAGCAGTTGGTGTTGGCTCTGGATTAGGGCTGGGGTTGGGATTCGGATCATCATTCGTGGGTGTAGTTGTCGCACTTGGAATGGTAGTCGGAGGTAGATTTCCCGGTGCTGGAGGTGTCCCAGCTGGGCCGTCTGTTGGCGTCTGTTGCGGCACTTCCGTCGTCGTGCTGATAAACATGGAAACCGTCTGCAGTGCAATTGGCGGATCGAAAAGGCCGTATTGGTCAAAAGCGCAGGACTCCCATGCGGGATCGAGGTTGCGCATTTGCGGTGGCATCACCATGTCTGGTTTGTAGTCGCCTGGGAATACGACGGAGCAGATGGGACGGTTGTTCGCACAGTAGCGCCCACCGAGATATGCACTATTGCAAAATTTAGACTAGAATAGTTCATTTGACGGCGGAGACTTACCTCCAAGGAACGGGCTCTATGAAGTCTGCGTAGTTGACACTCCAGGGTATTAGATTATGTGGGTATTTGCGGACGCTGTAGAGGTCGGTAGAGGCGATCGTTATCATGTTGTCTCCTCCAGCGTTTCGCCTCGAGATCGAGTTGCCACAGTTGTCGTAAACGTAAGGTTCGAGTATTGAAAGATAAACATTTCCTTGGTAGAGAGTTCGTCCCTCAACGACAGCGTATGGGCCTGTTGTAGTTGGGGCATATGCTGCATTCGGTCAGTCCAGTATCATGAGGTTGATCACAAAGTGAATTCTTGCTTTGGGAGAACATGCTTACTTCGATTCATGTCTGGCACATACGTGGACGCCCGTCCTTCAACTGGATCCCAAGCACACATGTCTTTCGAATAGGACGTCGTCACGGGCCAGTAGTAAAGGCTCATGGCAGCATGTTGAAAAGTGCATGAGGTAGACACACACGCCGAGCAAGATGGCCTTATTGGAGATGGCAGAGTAGTAACTCCCGTTCTTTTCGCACTGTACCAGGTCGTCGACGCCTCCGAGTAACTAGTCAAAAGACTAAGACAATCGCTAAAACCAATGCTACAGGATGGAGTCGGCCCAGGGTACTCTTCGCGCTGCGAGTACGTTATTGTATTCTCGCTGGAGATGCTTGAGAGGGATATCGTGCGGGAAACGTTGCCGGCATAGCAGATCGTGTCGCATTTCTGGGTGCAGTCGTAATTTAGTGTAGAGAAGACGGTTTTGTTGTAAACATAGGTGTTAGTGACGGTATTAGTGATCCAGACGTCGGGTAGATAGCTTTTCGAGGCCTGGGAATACGAAATGTATTGCGCATTGCATGCGGACGCAGCGTCTTGCACTACTCCGCGGTTAGTTGAAATTATCGCAATTTTCAGACTCGTGGGAGACGGAAGGTATACATACCCGTAGATGTAGCATTTGAAATCACAGTAGATGGTACATTAGTAACGAATGTTGAATTAGTAGAATCTATACGATTAGCATCTGTTCATTGCTACGCGACAACAATGCTTACTAGATAGCGCTTCGACGGAAGAAAAACGAGCGATAGCGAGCAAAACGGTGAAGCGTGGGAGCAACATGCCGCGCGGAGGGCCGGGAAGGATTACTGGACGATCGCCTGGAGAACTTTGGCATACCGTCGCTATGTTTATGAAGGGTGAAATTTCCCCTTTACTGGGGTTTGAGATGAGCCTGCAAATTAATCTATCTCGACGCTGGCCCCCTGCAAGTCCAAGGCTAGGCGATTGAAAATACAGGGCATCGCATCACTGAGGCGGGGCGGGACACGCTCGGCCGGTCGAGATGAGTCTTTTTCGGACAGAATACCTTTTTCTTTCTTTGGAAATTAGACTTATATGTGCGCGCGTGCTGCGGCTGACCTTGGCGAGGTTTGTGTGCTCCTGCGCGCTGATTGGGGGGTAAGCACAAGGCGTATTTCCTGATATTTGGCGCACCCAAGCCTTAGGCGTTTATTGGCTAATAAATAACGTGAGATGAGGATTCGGCAAACGGTGTATGATGTGGTGTGACCGTTGGTCGAGAAGGAGTAGCCTTCCATGCTCGCAAAGTCTATAGAATATATGAACTGGTGCTCCATAGCCAGAGCGGAACTAATTACTGAGTAGGCAGGCAAAGGACATCTTGTTATGTCGCTCGAATTTAAGCTAGTGCTGTACTTCGGTGCTTACACGGTCAATATATTTCCTTCTCTTTCGCAACTACAAGGGGCAGTCCAGGCGCGAGGTCTGTGCTCGCCAAGGCATAACCGAGACTAGCGTTAGCACAACTCTAGCTAGGCGTCTAATAACTCTTTCTCTTACTCCGTAGCTAAGCTCTATTTTTTTAAACTTACAACTAAAGTAGTGATATGCGCCTAGATAACGCCTAGAACATCTTAAGACCTACGACCGGCCCCGCCGAATCACACCATGACCGACTGCGGCGACTATGTAAACTCTGACGACGAGGAAGAGGTCGAGGACCTCGAGGAGAATGCTGAACCTCTTATACTATACTTCCAGCCGCCATTCTACTATCCGATCCGCATTGGAAACGTCCTGGATCAGAGATATCGTATAGAGCATAAACTCGGCCACGGCGGCTTCTCTACCGTCTGGATGGCCCATGACATCGTAACAAAGACGGAAGTCGCCCTTAAGGTCACTACCCTTGCCAGATATGCGACAGACCCTGAAAGCACTATGCATAACGAAATTCGCCAGCGCGTTAGGAACACGTCCAACCTTCTCCTTTCTCGCGAAGCCTTCTCGCTTCCTAGCCCCAACGGTCACCATAGAGTCCTAGTGTTTCCCCTGCGAGGCCCCAATCTTCACTCCTGCTTCGCCAGCATGTCCATGGCCAATCGAATGTCCGCTGCGAAGCAGGTGCTACAAGCTTTGAAATGCCTGCACGACGCCAACATCGTCCATCGAGGTCTATTTATAACCCCCCTTCGCTTATCTTCTTTGCGCTTACACTCTATAGATCTGAACGACAAAAACATCATGTGCGGCATCGCGCCCCTTGACGCCTATGACGTCAAGATGAAATACCAGCACCTCGGCCGGCCTAAAAAGATCCCCTTCAGAATTCCGGCAGGGATGCGGGGAGAGATCGTTAGGCCAATAGTGGTCCCTCCCAGCTTACTCACTAAAAATGTCTATCTCGGCGATTTTGGCCTAGCAATCAATGCGGGCACTTCAGTAAACTACAAGCCACAATCGCCTAGCGCCTGGTGTGCCCCGGAACGGCTTCATAACACAGACCCAAGTGCTGCCAGCGACATGTGGAGCTACATGTGTGTTTTCACAGAGCTCTATCTTGGCACTCTCCCCTGGTCCATCTACGGTGATGCACTACGCGGCATGGTCAAAGTCCTCGGTCCACTACCCCAAACTTGGTCCGGCTGTTACCACGAACCCGCCAACGCTGACGCTTCATGGTACGATCCGAGGAAGCAGCCTGAGTCCACCCTTGAAGCCATGATTGCACACGCCCGCCCTGAAGTCAGTTTGACCGAGCGTGCTCACGTACTGTCCTTTATGCTAAAAGGATTCTCTTATAATCCTCAGCATCGGATAACCGCCGCGCAACTTTTGTACGATGCTTCATTTCGGGCCGTCATGGAGTTTTATTGTGTCTAATACTCTATTGGAGGTACCAATCTGCATGGCAACCTTGCATAAATTTGCCCCACAACAGACACCAGGCTGATGATGACTTCCCAGATAGATCACGTCTCCTTCTCCTACTTCTTGTCCTCATTCGGGACTACTAATAGGACGATGTTGACTCTTTGTGGATGGAACACCTATGGAAGCGTGACATGTAAGAAATGAGTATAGAAAAACGTCGACATCACATGGAGTTTCTTTCGTGACATGTTGAGCAATGGAGATGGCGAGCCCATTTTAGCACGCTGTTGTAATGAGAAATAGAGAGCTTACTTCCGTAAAAAGAAAGAAAAGAGGAAGCTCTGGCGGCTCATTAAGGTGCAAGGCGGGATGGAATTAAGATGGAATCACAAGAGGAATGAGACGTTCAGATGGTGAATAGGCAGCTGGGAAAATTGCATTGCCTCGGCCTGGCCAATCAGGCACAAGCCCTCCATGTAGCGGGGAACGCATAGCTCAGAACTTCAACCTCCATCTCAATTTCTAATGCATCTTGATCACCTTCGTCTTCTCTCACAAATTAATAGCCAAGGTTCACATGATTTTCATATCTTCACTAGTAAATCTCCGTGCAGATCTGGTGATCGAGGGGCACTGCGATCTCAAACTACGTCATAAAGAGGGGTTCACTATTAAACAGAGCTGAGCTCCACCATCACATGAGCTTTCACACCCCACCATCTAAATTTTGAAGATATTTGGTCGGGAACTCTCATATTCATCTAAATCGCACATACAGAATAGCGACTGAGAACATGAATCCCTTCAGTAATACCACCAACGAGTCCTCCGCGACCAAACAGAAGAACGCCCCCTTGAACCTGGGTCCTGGCTCCGAGGTTGACCGCTACGACTCACACTTCGGAGTCGGTAGCGGCGGCATTGATCGCCTGAAGAAAGCTGCCGACTATAAGGGCATCGGCGCAGAGCAAGACCGGTACGGGGCCCATTTTAGCATTGAGCAGGAGAAGGTCAAGGCTGCAGCGTCAAAACTGCTCAACACAAAAGGTATCGGGGCTGAGCAGGACCGACACGAGACTCATTTTGGGCTTGGGAACGATGGATGGGAGAAGGCGAAGAAATTGGCTGCGGCCAAAGGGGACGGCGCGGAACAGGCACGTGATCAGATCGTACGACCCCTTACAGGACTAGGCTGACTGTAGTGTAGGACCGGTATGGCGCTCACTTCGGAATCGATCGTGATGCCGTTGAGCACGCTGCTCAGTCGATTCAAGATAGCATGAAGCAAGCTGGCGAAAAGAAGTAAACTCAGCGATATGCGATTCGAAGAAATACGTTGCTCGTCACCCCTGCTGCATGTATGTACAGAAAAATTTCTGTAAATTATACAAGATCCCATGGACTTTTAATAACTCTCCCTTTTTGTAGTATCTAGACGTTGTGTGATATTCCATTTTCTCACAGCCTTGACCTCCAAGCTATGTCCTGTGGTCAAACCCGTCCATTTATTTCATGTCTAGAGTATGCGATGTCTCTTCTTTTCACAATTTAAACTTGGAGACGGTTTTCTTTCAACTCATTATTGACATGTTTTGGAGTAGGTTTTAGCACACGGAATTGCTCAGTAAGCGTCAACATATGCATTTAATCTATTTCTACTAATCAAAGCTGACCATCTACTACCAAGGAACCATCAGGAAAGATGACATCTGACTAGAATAAATTGACTCCACAAAATAGGATTCAATGTATCTTGACATTGCTCTGACCTAAGAGTCAGCTAAATTGTTCCTAGAATCACCGCTTTCTCGCTTCCACTCAGCCTTCCATGTTCCCCAAACGTGCGCGTATTAGTCTTCTTACGATTTCAGTGCTTTAGTGCGTCATCAGCATGGCTCGATGATGTGGTCAGCCTCGTACCGTCTTCACCAACCAGTCCACGAAGAAGATCTTGGAGAGAGACATATTGACAAATTCGATTTCGTAACCCACCCAGGCACTCTATTTCTAGGAAAATTTTGCCTTTTGTACAACGAATGCATACTAAAGCTGAGAGTGACCCCAAAGAAGGAGATTGATAGTTGGAGCCGGTCAGATTGATGATGGAAGAGGAATATAAAAGACTATGATTTCTCATCGCTTAGAACTCTTTACCTCCACAGCCTCTACAGCCCACCCTGCTCTCTATCTTGACTACTAATAACCAAAAAAATGAAGGCCACAATCATTTTCACCTCCCTCTTTGCTGCCTTCGCCGCAGCTACGCCTCTGGACCTCGAAGCACGGCAGGTAAGTTTGCCTCACACCCCCCGCCGCTATTTCTTATGGTCTCTTTCTGACTCTCACGCTCAACCTCGTTTTTAGGGCAGCGTCCGCGTCCTCCTTGCGAACGACGCAACCGACACCGCGGTGCAAGCCGACATCCCGCGCAACGGGGCAAGCGTCAGCATCCGTGCCAACTTCGGCAACCTGGGCAATCCGGTAACTGCCAACCGCGGAAACATTGTCTCTGGTGGTGGCAGCTGCCGCGTCTTCAGAGATGCGGGTGCGACGCAGCAGGTTGGGGCGACGTTGAATGCGAATGGGAACAGTGTTAGTTTTGGGGGCAATGTGAACTTGAATAATGGTGTCATTGTTTGCCAGTAGAGGAGAGATAGAGGTGCAAGAAGTCTTGGATATTTCGATGCAGAGGAAAGAAAGCCAGATCGGGAATAGGGCTGGCTCCGTTTACAATCGTTCTTCTACTACTTGTTACAACACAGTCAAGCACGAGAAATTACGTATGAATTAGTCTTAAGAAGATGAACATATATGTTTGTATCCTGCTATGCAGTTATTTCTTTTGTGTCTACCAAAAACAGTCATTATAGACCTGTATCCTATTGTAACCACGGTGAGGCGTTGTGGGGCGTAGAAGAATACCCGAGAAAGTGAAATAATCCATGTTCATCTCCAAGCTAGCGGATGAGTGTTTGTTAGAGTCGATAATAGATACGAAGCTGGTGCCGGGACTACCTCGGCCGCTGTGAGAGGTACTGTGGTACTTTGAAGGTTGGCGAGATGTGCTTCATGACCTTTCCGTTGGAATTTACCGCCACAGTTGCAGGTTACCATGGAGACACGAACTCATACAAATTGGCTCTGCAATAGAGTTTCAGGAAGGCATCACCTCCGCAAAGTCGATGACGCTGATCTTGTCGTCCGGTCCACCCATAATATGGTCGTCGAGCTTCTGCTTGCCGGCCATATTAAAGCTAGCCAGATTCCACGTTGCCTCATCGTTGATGAGCTCGGGTAAGTCATCTCTAGCGGACGAGTAGAGCTCTGCTGCCAACATTGGGCCTCGATTGTCGTATGGAATGACGTCAAAGTCCTCCTTAGGAGGTGAAGTTGACAGTCCTATGGTGCCAAATGCATTCCATTTCATGATCCGATCATCAACTGTAGGGCCTGGTGCATTTCCGCCAAGGATAGATGTTTGGCTGCTCTGGTCGTGGTCTGCATTAATATCCACGTTTTGGGGCAATTCTACGAGTTGGAGCACGTTTTGAGTAGAGACAGGTATGAAATTGCGCCTATGGCCGCGGCCTCGGCGAGTGAGACTGGGAACGGAAATCAAACTCTCTTCGCCTTTCGAGCCCTCTAGTTTTGGCTTTGGCTGAGAAAAGAATTGCGTGTCGAGGATCTGAGGGGTGGAGTCGCAAGCCTGTGAAGCTGCAGTATCCATGTCGAAAAGTGAGGTCGGCCGCCTAGAGCTAAGATTCCCGCCGATTGAGTCTGTAGCGCGCATCCATTCCCCGTTCGAATTGCGGCGGCACTCGAGGATTTCGTTTGAGGGTCGAAGGCCATTGAGTGTATCTACACGAGAGACTGAAGACATTTTTAGGGCTGTGTTAATGTTGGTCTGACCGTCAACATCGGCAGCGAGAGGCTGAACGCCGCCTCCAATCGTGATTGGATGAGAGTGGTGAGATCGATCTGGCTTTAAATTTTTTGCGCCTGTGGATGTTACTAATGGGGTGCGTAATTGATCTCGGTCCGGGAGGGTTGGATTGTTGTTGGACGCCATAACTGAATCCTGTTCACCCCAGTATGCCCTGTTGTAGGTTGCAAAATGTTGGGCTATTCAAGGATGTGGAGTTATGAAAACAAGGGGTTGAATTCTATAAGGATGAGTTCTATATAGAAGGCGGTTGTTGGATAGGAGGCGTGAAAGTGATTTGGTATTTTCCAAGCTGGCAAGCGTCCGAGAGAATATTGTAAGGGAATAGTAGTTGATCATATATAGCTCAAAGGCAGCACTATCTAGCTGTACTTTTAAATGTGCGCGAATTGTGAAAGGGGCGCGTAGTGATTGAGAGTGAATTTGATATGAAAGCTCAGCGGCGATAGAGACGAGCGCGGTTCCACTTGGTTGCAACCCCATCATGTTGTCATCTCAGCGCGTATAACATACTGATGCTATTTCAAATTTGTTGTAATACTTCAATCAATAGCTATGGATCAATTTGTGAAGCTCAAAAAGGAATATGGATGTTTATCAAACCAGCGTAGCAGTAATTAACAGCGGCCAAGTTTCCTTTAATCTGCCATCAGATTTGTCATATCACGTTGCTTAGAACGTCCGACTTTGTGCATCTTCCTAAACAGTCGAATAATCGTATCATGGCCCTACTTTACTTGCAGCTACTAGGGGTCCATACTTGATGATGTAAATGTCTAAGTCGTATTTGCATCCTAAAGTGCAATCAATCAAATCTTTGTGTCTACAAAAGTAGGATTGATTTTGGTCTTCTCTGTAGAAATCTTTAAGTAAGTTCCAGCGTTAAGTTTTTCAAAAGAATTGGTAAGAGGTTCTGCTCCCCGAAGTCAACGATATACTCTATGGCCGAAATGATGTAGTTGGAAAAGAACTTGCGAGCTATGACATGGTTCATTTGTACCCAGTCTTACAGGCAGATCTATTAGAGAACAAGAACATGTTCAATAGAGTATCAAGGATATTGGGGCACCTTCTCGATCTGCCACAATCACACAAATTTGAAAGCGCCAGCGTTGAAATTAGGAACCTAGAACCAATATCACATCGAATTGAACTTCAAATGGTTGCCAAAACCAATTGCATTTTTATTTTTATCAAGCTGTATATGATGAACCCCCATTTTGATTCTCATTCTAAATGACGCCCAATTTGGGAAGATTACTGGCAGGTCGAGTTTTCGGGCGTAGAGCAGATATGGCTCCGAACATCGCAGCATCCGGTTGAGCACTGGTTGGAGGTGTTGCATGCTACGCGCTTTTGGAGGATGGCATCGCCAAGTTCGCGAGCGGCATTGTTGTTGGCGGGAGCTGCGGTGACGAGGCCAAGGAAGGTGGTAACGAGGAGAGTGGCGGCGAACTTCATTTTAGCGGATAGAAGGTGGGAGGTGAGGAGGTTGGGAATGTTATTGAATATATACAATGTGAACAGCTGTTGAATCTTTGTATTGATTTGAAATGATTGGGAGTATTGATAATGATACTGAAAAAGTGAAGGCGAAGAGGTATTTGGTGAGTTGGTGTGATTGTCCCTTGCGTGAAGATGTCCTTTTATACCTTTCTTCTCGCATCTCGCATCACAACCATCGCTTGATTTACACTTGATCGCCAGGGCTTCACTACCCCAGACTTTGAAGAGCAAATTATAATGGCGAACACAGCTTTCCAACATACTCCCTTGTGTCGCAGCTACCTTGTGTCGCAGCTACCTCGTGTCGCAGCTACCTCGTGTCGCAGCGCATCTACCACGTGCGCCTCTGTGCGCCGTTGGTTGTGGAGTTATGGGAGCCTCACACGGAAGGTATTTAGGAAGATCTCAAAATGCTATTGGCATGCACTTCGGCAGGCGAATAGGAGATTATCCATCGATTCTTAGTTCCGGTTTCAAGACGTAGGATCGTTACAGCGCACAGAGGCTTGGTTTCGTTTGAGATGTGTTTGATCGAATCCTACGACCGTTCGCTCCAACATCAACATCCAACCTTCTTGTCGGTATTTCCCAATCTACGAGTCTTCACAGTGCTCCATGTGATGTCCATGCCTTCATTAATCTGGACGGTAGACATATCATTTTGCTGACAATATGGCTTCATGTTAAGAAAAATAACCTGATCCATCAGAAGTAACGTTAGCAGATCTCGTTTCTAAGACCTCTCTTCCTAATCGCTTCTGCCGTTAAGGCTTCTTTCCCTTCAAAAGTGCTTAGAGTTTCCCGAGGGTAGCTTCACCGCCGAAGTCGTATACATGAACGCACCGCTTTGAGTTTCGTATTTACCCTGGCATGTCAGCTTCGACCTATACTTTTACCAGGATGCTGGACTTCCAATACGGTATTACGACAACCCAGTTTCTTCCTCGCCACCAATTCCCAATTTAGAGTCCAGATGCGATGCAGATATCCATTTTGAGTCTTCGCAGTGCTCTAATCCACATTGTTCTATAAGTATATGGTTGCTGCAAAATACTTATATGCTTTCATTACTATATGTAAGGGAATAGGCAAGAGGCAACTACCGTGTACGCATTGTATTCCTATTGTTCAGAAGAAAGCCTAAGGAAAGAAGAAGAAAGGAAAGCTAGCTGAGAAAACGGGGAAGCCTGAGCTCGTACGCTAGTCCGCAAACAAAACTAGTTCCGAAGGCAGGCCAAAGTCAGGCCTGGAGGAACTTCAGCCAATCCTTGAAACCACCCACCGCATGGAACTTCCACTCATCGGACATGATGCCTCCCTCATTTCCACCGCAGTCTCACCGTCGAGCGCACATCTCTTGTTCTTCCAGTATCTCTTCTAGCGCCTCTTCTTTCGTTCCATAGATAATATACTTCAAGTTCATCCCCATCCCTTCCATCTCCTTCTTAATTACTTCCATAAGCCTCAGCGGCTCCTGTCCCTCCATTTCATCGCGATAAGCTACATCGTCCGGATAAAATTGGATCTCCACCTCACGGAGCGCACATCCCTGAGAATGTGCATGTCGCACAACGCTGGTCAACCAATCCGCTTGCTCTTTCCCGAAGTCACTTACGGACACAAGACCTATGATCCTATCAAAATTCCAGATGAGTTCATGCAGTCGTGGCGCAGAGAGAATGTTGGTACACACAACTTCGGGATTCCAAGCACTAGTCATCGTGGCCGAGGCTAACTGGATAGACCGGAGATTTTGAAACGTAGAAACATCGACTGGTCTTTTCTAGAGAACATTTCCAAATTCGAGGGATTTCAGTGAGTGTCGATGAGAAAACAGGGCGGTGCCGAGATCGTAGAGATAGCATTGAGTACTTGCCGGAGTATCCATGAGGGCGAAATGCTCAAGATTGCCGGGCCATTGGAGGAACTCGTTGAGGCCGGCAGAATCTCCACGGTAATTCTTCAATATCAGCGACGTGATAGGGCTGGAGCCTTTCAAGCTCTGCGTTGGCCATGTTAGTCCAGAGAAGAAAAAACCTTAAAGAGATGGAAGTAGTACCTTTGGAATATCATTTGTCAGATTGAGTCCATGTATCTCGAGGTATTTAAGATTCCGTAGGACATCTATTATTCCACAGAACTCTGGTATGGGTTGCTGTGTCTCTTCAGGCCAATCTTCAGTCGCGTCGTCAGACCAATCTTCAATCGCACCGTCTGACATCTCCATGACCAAGAGGAATTTATCGACCCTTGCCAAGTGCGGAAGTGAGCGCTTTAGCAAGCTCAATATATATTCACTCATTCCATCATCAGGATTGAAGAATACTGAGATGCCAAGACTTCGCAGGTTTGTGAGGTTAGGCATGAATCCATCGATCTTAGATGACACTAGCGATGCTGTCGCATATGAATGAATGTTCAGATTCGTGCAGTGTCTCGCAAGCGATGGTGTTTCTTCCAAACACCGGATGAGGAGTTTGGTTTCTATAGGAACAGCGTTGTGGGAGTCTGGATAGTCTCGCAAGTGGATATGGGAGTACATTCTTGCGATAATCAGGCGGTAGAACAATTTGCAAACTGGCAACAGTGATTTACCAGGGCAGAACCTTGCTCCTGCGTTATGTCTAGGCCCACGGTTACATTCGGCGATGTAAGCCAAACTCAAGATCTCGTCGATAAGCTCCACAGGAAGGTCAAGGATTCGAAACGGTGGATTGAGGGCCCTGTAGATTTCATCACCAGTACAGTCGCTGAAAGGCAAATGAGCAAAGAGCTCAAGATCCACTTCATAAGGCCATGGTTGCTTCATGTATCGCTTCCCTCCCACAACGACGAGCGAGTTGTCTGGCGTAACGCCAAGCTGTAGTTGTCGCATTTGCGGCTTCGTTCTCTTGCGTTTCGCCATTTTAAGCAGTATCCTGATCCGATCGTTGTTGTTGGTTTTGATGTTGAGGATGAGTTGGGTAAAGAAGTCGAGTAGGAGATGGATGATTATATATGGCGGGGCTAGGCTGCTAACCCGTTTCAGCGGCGAGTGCAGAATCTCACGTGGGAGGCTGGGAACAAATAAAACAGTTCGTGGATCTTTTCTTACTTTTAGTTTTCCACCTAGACGTTCTGATCAAGTTGTTAAGTTACAAATTCGTAATGATTATCAACATAGCGTACTTTATTAGTGAGCGGCGCATATGGGTGGGTGACGCACTCCAAAATATACCAAAAAACACGTCTTGGCAACAAAATATCTCAACAGCTATACTATAATAGATTAATGAGACAAAGAAACATAGGTCTTGTGTAGAACCACCCTTCCACGGTTCCCACATGCTACACTTTCGAGGTGTCGATCACAACGATATCTATAACGGATGCTAGAACGGCTGGCTGGACCAATCGACGAATAATAGCAGGGCCATGGCAAAGACATAATGTAATAGAAGACAATTCCTGGATAAATTTTGCGATACTAATCACAAACACCTTCCTTGGCGCGACATTTGGAGGTTCTGGTGAGATCTGCGGAGAGATACTCGCTGAGGAGGGGAAATTCGAAATTGTCGATGCGCTTTGGTGGAAGAGATGGTCGAAGTTGAACAAATTCTGAGGTCGTTGCGGTGTTGCGCTACTGTTGAATATGCTTGATGCACTAACGTTGGAGACATTTGAAGTCGAAGGCTGCAGAATTGGATTAGGAAGGGTAGTGAGCATAGAGAAGGTTTGTGAATTGATTTCGAAGACCCCGAGACCTCTGAGAAAGTTATCCAGGTCAAACAAGCTGATATAGTCTTCTTCATACGTTGGGTAGGGAGCATAGTATCCGCCTTTGTTGTAACTGCGCGCGAGTGGGAGCGATTGGATGGTTGGTTTTCCCTCCACTTCGTATGAGGCATCGTAGACCGTCGTTGCGAAGCCAAGACAGGGAAGTTCATCGTTACCCGGTCCGAGATACCACCTAATGATGAAGGATAGTTCCTCCGGAGTAAAGTCCAGGAATGCAAATCGAAAGAAACTCCGCGCAACATTGTTGAGAGCCCGTGCATTGCCATATTGATCGACAAGCGAGTAATAAGCAACGTTGAGCACACTACGAAGGACTTCTAATCCAAATGGACATGCTTGACGCGCCATAGACCATGACGCGGCGTTGGGCGGTGCTACGCGAGGCAGGACGCTCCATGGACCATATGTCATCCAGTGATCTCCGAAAAATGTAGGGTGATGAAGTGGACTAGATTTTGCTTGTGATATTTTCTGGAGGATGAACAAGGCGGAGTCGTCGGCTCGAGTGGTGGCTTGAATACCCGAAGATAGATCCGCTCCTTCCTGTGTAAATGGAAATTCTATGGCCTGTAAATTCGCCCTTCCATGGTTGTCTAGTATATGTCCTTGAACCTCCGGGTTTTCGCTAGCGGAATCATCGCCTGTGGCCTCGTGCTTTATAGCGATACGAGCCATATCTCGGAATGATTGCAAGGATTGTTGCAAGCGCGGAACCACAGATGGATCTAGTCGAATAGCACGCGACTCGAGCAGTGTATCGGTAAGGCTGTTGTGCTCTTGGCTCATTCTCTCGATGATGTCTCCTAGAGCCTTGATGCGTTGCCCTGTGGAAATTGCATCTGCCTCTTTGCGGGAGTGGAATGCATTCTGGGCTCGCCGCACTCGCTCTCTTCGCTTCTGCGAAACGTTAATCAGGTTACCTGCAAGGAACTATTCTCGCATCTCACTTCTGCAGAAACATCGCCATCAAATGGTTTGCGTGGGCGTCCCCGTCGCCTTGGCTTTGGATCCATGGCTTCACGTTTGGAGATCAGATTCAGGAAAACTGTAGCCCAACTACGTTAATGAAAGTCCGCTCGACGTCGTTCAAGAGAGAGGAAAGGAATGGCGCGACAAGATGAAATGCCAACGGCATTGATGCTGAGATCATTTTCATGCTTAGGCACCATCCATTGTTAGTCATGTGGGTCTCTGATTACTGAGAATGCTGCTGCGAATCTTTTTGGTTTAGTTTTGAGTGTGCGGTGACGGGTTAGGGTTAGTAATCGCATAGATGACTGTATAGGGACGATAATTGCTACAATAATGACCTCTATAGAATCGATTATTCAGCATGGCGGAAGAATTGGATTGATTGTAGTCGATGGAAGAAGTGGGCGATGGATGATGGAATGGCGGAGCGGAGGCGATGATGAATTTCCGCTACGCGACCGTTTTCTCGGGCTAAACAGATATGGTTAGCTGCTTACCATTGCGACTTATTGAAAACACCGATTTTAAATCGCCCCGACTCGCAGACCTCACTTCCCTGAACCAGATACCCACTCTAATGCTGGAGACATCAATGCAGCGAAGCAGTATCACTTAGTTTTCGATTATCAAGACGGGGAATGTATCCCAATGGTCGTCGCCAATCCCGAAGCCCTAGCACTAAGGTGCTCCGGCTGCTTCGTCATGCAATGACATGGGAGAAAGTCACAGGAGGCTCTAGACAGGATGTCAAGTAGGGGGAAATATAAGAAATATAAAGGCATCCTTCATCTCCAACAAATTCATCATTCTCCCTTCAGACAATCCAAATTTGCAATTCGACCTAAGCCTTGTCTTCAATCCTCACTCCACAATCCACCGTCTTCAGTCTTCAATCTTCTAAGTCAAACCTTGAACCTTTATCTCTCATTCTTCCGAACTTTCACACATTTCACCTTCGGTGCCCCCCTCGAAAGCCTATCCAGCCAGCCATCATGTCTGACCAATCAGATATCAACGCCCTTACCCTGAGTGGTCAATTTACCCCGACCATGCACCGAGAGGTCTACCCAGCAATTGCACCTACAAATCCCGCCAACAGCGCAGCCGGCAAGAGTGTCTTAGTGACCGGAGCCACTCGCGGAATTGGCAAGGTAAAATCCACGCCGAATTCAAGCCAATACCCGCTGATTCGTTGTAGGTCATTGCACTTTCATGGGCCAAAGCCGGCGCGGCCAGCATTGTGATCACAGGCCGCAACAAAGAGCTCCTCCTTCTTGTCGCCGCAGAGATCAAGAGGGTATCCCCCAAGACCAAAGTAGCCGCCATCCCCTCCGAGGCGGGCTCTGAGGCCGACACGAAGGCCCTTTGGGCGCAGATAAAGGCAGAAATCGGTCTTATAGATGTTCTTATCTGCAACGCTGGCGTTTTCAGCGAGAGAGAAGGGTTCCCCATTGCGGGATCCATTGATCCTGCTGTGTGGTGGTCTGATATGGTATTATTGCTCGAGACCCCTTATTTGATGGTAAATTAGCTTACCCATAGGCATTGTAGGAAATCAACATCCGTGGTCCATATCTGCACATCTATAACTTCCTACAACAGTTCCTCGCCGTAGGCAAGGAACCCACTGGGACCGTCATCATCTTGAGCTCCGCTGCCGCATCGTTCAATGCACCCGGAATGTCCGCCTACTCTATCAGCAAGCTCGTAGTGATTCGCCTTACTGAACTTCTTCACATTGGTAAATACTCTCTTACTTCACCCCGTACACCTTTTTGGAAAGTAAATATACTTACAAAGCATCCAGAGCACTCTGGAGTCCGCACTTTTGCTTTCCACCCGGGCCTTGTGCCGACCGATATGAGCCTTGACATCTTCGCCTCTCAAACCATCGATCCGCCTGAGCTCAGCGGTGGACTTTCCCTCTATCTCTCGACTCCACGCGCTGACTTTCTACGTGGGACGTATGTGAGCGTTAATTGGGATGTTGAAGAGATGGAGGCCCGTGCTGCTGAGATCAACGAGAAGAGGCTGTTGAACACGGCGTTTCTGAATGCTAAGCTGGGCCCGACTGGTCATCCTTTCGAAACTATTGTCTGAGTTCACCTGCTAGGGTTTGGGCTCATGGTTATCACTCTCTACGCCAATCACTTTATCTATACTGTCGCTTTTTATTATAGACATTCACAACCTTGTGTTTGATTCTCAAGCTATATTCACAAGGTGCCAGTGGCGTTCACTCCATTTCGATATCAACACCTAATATAGGTTTCCCAGCCTAGTTTCTCTTCCCATCCTGCACATACTCCTTCGAGGTTCCCAAAATTGCACCTGTTCACACAGCACGCACTACTACCATGGCCAACTGGCCCTTTTCCAACGCCAAACCCCCATCCCCCCCAATATCCCCTTATCGTCACGAAGAAAACGATGGCTACGAAGATATGATCGACGACGTGACGAATCTCCCACCTTCAGCTCGCCAAGATATGAAAGACACCCTCAATGCACAACACCATGCTGAACATCACACTATACGCCCACGCCCTTCCATGTCGATCCGAACATTCAAGTCATCTCCCTCCATGGACGACGAGATTCTTAAAGACGCCGTCAAACAGAAAGAGGTCATGGAAAAAACAAACCATGCTTCGCACGACCTCGCGGCTCGGAAACAGAGACACCAAAGACGCTGGGATAAGGGTGAGCATCCTGAGATTGTAGAGATAGTCCGTTATACCGCGGACGAGAAAGCCGATGAAAGATCCAAGGATGAAAACTATAGGAGGAGATTTGAGTTGTCCAGCACGTATTACGTCGCCATTGTTGTTGGACTTAGACAAGTTGCTAAACGACATACGTGTAGAGGAGTTCCATGCCGAACGAAAGTACGGGTACGATGATTGCTATCTTGCACTAGATGACCCGGAGGGGTGTGTGTTTATCGATAGTGTCGAGGTTGGTGGAGAAGTGGAGAACAAGGGACAGCAAGAAAACAGTCAGCACGGGAGTGGTGCTGTTAACGGAGTGAAGAGTCGCGTGCTGAAGTGGGTTGGTTGGGGTGATTAGAGCATATACCGGATTTGCGAAGAACACGCCTTCCAAGGTCGTTCGTAGCACAAAAGTAATCAGGTACTTCGGCTAGCTGGATGTGAAGGAGTCATCTGCTGTATTGTTTTGGCAAATGTACGCCGAATCGGTCTTCACTTTTATATGGTCGGTGCGTGTCTATCTAGTGATAAGCACTTCAGGCCAGATGTACTGTACACTTAGGCGAATAATACATGTTCAAATGAAAGCGAGCGCGAACTCCCGTAGCAACAGAGGTGTAGGTTCACTTGAGCGGGTAGAGCGTGAAAAGTATGTTGGGAAAGTTTCGAGGCGGAAATGATTGGCGTCGACAAGTGGGAGGGATGGTAAGAGGCGAGAGACATGTGATGATGACATTCACCTTCATTTCACCCCGGCCGACAAACATATTCTGTAAAGTCACGAAAATTTGAACAGTCACATATTTTATAAGCACTACGTCGTACCCTCTCATCAACCTCTATGTTTACTCTATAGTTGCTAGTGATCACAAATGCTATTCACATGATTATCACTTCCGATTCACGCGTTTCACAGGTGGTAATTATCGGGTTCTCAGATATTAGTCGTACGCACGAACAAATAGATGCGGTAATTGAAGGTTATTCTACAACACGGCACCGGGAAGATGGTGTGTAGATGGAGTTGGCCGTCGCGAAATATCATACATTCACGAAGAAATCTTCCGAGTTTCAAAGCGGGCACCTCTTTATTCAATCACTTATAGAGGTTATCATAGTGTTTTTTTTTTGTACATTTGACACATACATTTCCCGAAACTAAAGCACCATGCCGCTGAACATCAACGGTTCCCAAGTTCGCGACGACTTGGTTCAAAGGACGCGCTGGGCCGCAGTTTGGCTAAGATGTGCTTACCAAAACTTACGCGGCAGAAATCCTGGAGTCCCTCGAATACCTTCCGGGTCTTCGCTACAAGAACCCAATGTTCGACAAGTATCGTCCTCGCGAAGCAGCCGGGAGATCCATCAGCAACCTGCAAGTCGCTCATCAACCCCGCTGGACGAGGGTTGGGCTTTTGTCGATAGCTTGTCCGACCCTTTGAAATGCATTGCTGTCGAACCAGAAACATGTCAGCCCGTATGGGTACCAGTCTCAGACCCCAGGTCGTCAATTATTCCAGCAGACTTGGTTCCAGTCGTCGTGGGTGACATGGTACAAGCTAGGATCGATGCCTTCATGCGCAACCAGAAGCTTCTGCCTCCACCACAGCATATCCCTATCAATATTGAAGCTATTGGCGAGGAACACATGAGCCGTCCTTCTAGTACGCTGGAGGAGTAGCCTAGACATATAAACAACGATGCAATTCGCAAAATGACTAGCGAGGGTGTTGCCGGACGGTCTTTAAGTCTAAGTTCCCAAGCCTCACTAACGTCCTTTTCGAGTCATTAACAGCAGAATTGTTGGTCAAACCGGTATTTGTTTCTTGAAAAGGCCGGAGCATGAATTGTCATTGAGCTCAGAAACCGAATCGCTGCCGTCTGTCAGATTCTGCAATCAGTCATGAGGAGGTGATGCCGCACTGGCCTACTTAGTATATAGCTGTATCAAAAGGATATCTTGTCCGGAAAATACTTTTGTCCAAAGGTTGGACGAGACTTGTCAATGATGAATGTCTAAAATCACTCCTAAACTTGAAACTATATTCTACACTTCCGCTGTTCACCCTGAGAACCTAGTTCTTCCAACAATGTTTTTGGAATACTGTCTATAACATTCCAAGACTGCCAGGTAACAAAAGAAATCGTATGTCATTGATGTTCCACGCCACGCTAAACCAATCTCTACGAGCTATCACCTACTCTGTCCCGCTGAATAGAACTGGTTGTAGACCTCCGATTAAGATAAATTGCGGAGCCTACTGTCTCCTTTCTTCTTCCCAAAGAGCCTCTTCCAAAAGCCTCTCTTCTCAGGCTCCGGTTCTGGCGTGACGTCGCGAAGAAAGGTGACGCACTGGCCGCTATTGTAACCCTTCATTGCTGGATCAACCCTGTCATTTTTCTGCCAACTCCGCGAAGTCGCGCTTGATTCCCTCTGGTGATGACCATGCCTTGACGATTGGGAGTTGCTGTGATGGTGCGAGTGGACCGATGAATTGTGATGTTTGTGATGGCCAGCATCGCTCTTCCGACTCTTGTGTTTGCGGTGGCCGCTTGACTTGTCATGGCCATCGGTAGGGCTATATGAAATAGGCTGTTTGTGCTTGGAGTTCTTACTGTGGCTTGCTCTCTTTGCCGATATCACCTCGGCATCGCTGTGTGGCTGTCTTGAATGATCCGCCCAGGGAGCAATCAAATAAAGATCATGGCGGGGTTCGAAGATCATGGCTTCCTCGCGAGACATGCCGTGGACGGCTGGTTCTACGCTGGTGTCTTTAGGCTTGTGGTGGAACACTGTCTCGGCAGAAGTCGTGTTCGAGAGGTTGGTCAACCTTTCCAAAATAGAGTTCGGCATCTTGGCCGCTTGGATGTCTGTTCCACGAACCGGTTGTGAGAAAGTATTCTAGGTTTTGACAGTGGAGTTTTATACCTGTAGCATGTATTGTGAACAGTAGCTCTGGTATTCAATGGATCTACTACATTCACTTACGACACGAAATTTTGCCGTCACGCGGTAGCATTATTTCGGATGTGGTGGAACAGTCGTCGTAGTATTAGAAATCAGAATTGTTTTACCTCACCACCTTCACCCTCTTTCACTAATCACGTGTCCTATTCACCTCTAGTCGGTTCCCCTCAATTAAAAAGGCTTAATCTCCCACAGTATATTCAAAATCATTCAATCGGCGCAAAACCCAACCCAACTCCGCAGACTTCAGATCCACTCACCTGCCATACCCAAGTAAGACTCCGTTGTCTCAACTCACGGTGCGCTAATTTTCTCTACTAAAATTCAAAGGATGCACCATGGCTCCGAAAGAGACACTTCCGACTCCAACTATCTCTTCCGATCGCTGCGTTGATGATCTCGTGGAGCAAATGCTTGAGACAAAAGTCAAGCAGGATGATCCAGCCATGGATGCAGCTATGAGTGATCTTGCTGATGCATTGGAAAAGAAGTGGTCACCTGGCAGGCGCGAGCCGTCAACGGAGCAAGTCTGGACCTCGTCCACACCTCGTCCGAAGCACAGTCCAAAAAGCCCGCCCAACCACTTCGTTCCTCTGTCATCAAAGGACACTCCGCCTCCAAAGAAGAAAACCCCAAAAGGTCGATGGATGTGGGTTGAGGATGGGGAGGATGAGAACGTGAGCACGACTGATACGAAGAAATAGAAGAATGGGGTACTCGGTAAGACACTGGGTGATATTTGTGATCCTAGCGGGCACAAAATTATGGAAGTAGATCTACATATTAATATGCTTCATAGTGATTGACACAAGAAATTACACACAGTTGGACATGGAGGAGCTCTCACCGGGTTTATTCTTGGTATCTAATGCAATTCATGTATCGTTTCAGTAGCTCCGTGTCATTGCCTCAGATATTTGATCAATTTGTCGTAGCTCCAGAAAGTGTTGGAACCTACTGTCATTTGGTAATTATAAGAATGTGTACTACAAGCAGCCCTAAGAAATCACCTAGCGACGTTCGATAAGACATAATAGCATAGGTGCAGATCGCACAATGACTACTATATCAATTGTACAGACCTGGCGTACTACGAACTGCACTTGATTCAAATTCAAGGACAATAATTACAAGAAAGGTCGGTTTGACGTAATATGATGTAAATTCATCAAGTGAAGTCCGTCTGAGGCGGTGAAGTCGTCGACGTGACTTAAAACGCTACCTCGCCACCTCATTCACATCGATCAACAAAATATCCAAACGGCGCCCTTCTAGCGACTTTATATTTAATAAGCTTAGGATAACTGATATTATCACAAGATATATGGATATCAATTCTTCAATGCCAGCTGGTCTTCCTACTTCACGCAAACCAAATACCGGATTGACATTCGTGTAGTCGGTCCTCAGCAAGCCTTGGACAAACACGTCCCACCAATGTCGCAAGAACAAGACCAAGACCACGACCTAAGCCACAACTACCAGTGGATCGACTCCGTAAGTCCCGTCTCCCCCCTCAACCACAGCCCAGAAGCCCCAACACTGATCGCGGAAACCATAGAAACGAATCCCGAAATGGACAACTACTTCTTCCCCCCACGACGTCCCGGCATCACAACCGGCAAAGACCGACGAAGCCACGCCAAGCGCTCCGTCAAGTTCCCAATCGACCCCCCAACGAATGCCCACACCACGCGGGCCAGATTCCGACGGCGGCTGGTCCCTCCTCACGTCCTCGGCCTCGGCCTCTGGCGCCGAGGAAAACGGCACGGCGAGCACGTGTGACGTGCAGCAAGGAACCGCGAGGCAAGAACGGCAGAGGACGTCCTCCACCGAGCAAAAGGCGCGCAGGAAGGAACAGCGGGAGATCAACGAGCGGACGGCGCGGGAGCTAAAGGGGCTCGAGGCGCGGCAGCGGGAAATGCGGCGATTGAGCGGGCGTGGGCGCGCGGGTGGCAAGGTCGATTCGGGGGAAGAAGGCGGGGACGAGCAAGGGGGTAGAAAGAGGGGGAGGTTTGGATGGCTTGGGAGACTGATGGGGGAGGTGTAGGGCGGTGCTCTGGCACTGGAGGGAATCCAAGAAATGCCGTGGTATGACAGCAAATTAAGGGACTGTCGGCCAGTTGTCTGTGTGCTTGAAATTCTGATTGACTCTTCCACCATTTTTGACCTCCAAGTCCTTCAGTGTTGTATCCACGTCATGGAAAATCAAACATCACAAGTACTGCCTGGATATCACACGGCAAACCCCCAGATCAACGTCAAGCCCATCTACATAATACGCATGTGTCGAGCGACCTCCCCAAGACACCATCTCATTCACGTGCCAAAGCCCCGTACCGCATAATCACATGCCCCTTCCCGTATCATCGTCTCGAAGCCAACAGACAGACCCAAGCACCTCCATCACCGCCCGCGTGCCGTCCAACTCGATCTCGAATCTCCTCCGTGCCTTGCCATCCTTCGGAAGGGCGGGAGCAGGGCTTTGGATGCACGTTCCGGGGATATGAAGGACCATGGAATGAAGAACACTCAAGAACGAAGAACGGGTGAAGATGGGAAAGTTTAAGGTTTGGGTACTACAGTACATTCATTGGATTGGAAAATTTTAGCTTCATCATCGTCGGGGCCATACATCCCGGGAATGCTGGAGAAGAAAAAGAAGAAAAGAAAAACAAGCAAGAAGTCAAGATCCAGAGATCCAGAAAACTCCATCCCGTGATGAGTAAGGAAGATGCAAGGGGGTATTTTTTCCTTCCTAATGCGATCCATATGCAAGCATTTCAACTAGCCACCGAAATAATCGACAAATGATTGCCCACCTGAACGCCGGTTTTTTTTTTTTGGATCACCCTTTCCTATACTGTGTATCGCGCTAGGGCGAAATCAAGGGACCGATGAAATCGCGCAGAGACGCCACCAAATCGTCCTCCCGGAACAATTGAAGCAATAACGTTTCATGCAGCTCTTTCCACTGCCTCAGCCCTGCTAGCTCCCGTCTGCTCAACCACTTCTCCTCGTTGCCAACGACGTCAGTCCGCGCGGCTTTGGCGAGGAGCTCCTGGACCTTTCCTCGCTCGGAGGCGATGCGCTGCAGGATGCGGATCATGCTCTTGTATGCATCGTGGAGAAGCTTCTCGCGGGCGCGCTGTCGGTCATACCAAATGAGATGCATTGAGTGCTTTGCTTCCCGCCGCTCGACTCGGGGAACTTCCTGAGTTTGGATTAATCCTTGGACCGTCATATCGTTGACAAAACCTCGCAGCTCCTGGGCCGACATCATCATGGTGTTGCACGTCTGGCGTTCGTCAAGCTTGCCCTTCTTCTTCAGTGCTCGAATGAGCTTGACACCTAGTGCACCTTTGCGGCCGGCGATTGTGTTTTCAATTTGTTGCTGGATGATGGCTTTTGTGATCTCCTCGAACTCGACTCGCCACTGCGAGTATCCGTCGCGGGAGTGCCACGTGACAAAGTGGAATGGATCATCTGAGAGAAGCTGGATATGCTTGTCGATTATTTTAGTTCGGTCATCAAGGCTGATATTGTATGGATCGGTTGCCAGTGTCAAACAATTATGCTTGTCAACATGCCCCTTTCTGATTACTTGCATGACAGCGTGGGGATCGAGACCTTCGAACAGATCGATTGAGCGGTCAATCTGCTTGGCGACGTCTCGTGCAGTGACGAGAAGTCGGTGGTCGATGCTAGCGTCTATACCTGCGTCAGGGTCGGGGTTGATGCGGTCCGGCCACTCCTCGAAGCAGCGGGAAACGTTTTTCTCGAGCGAGTACAGCATGACGCGGTATATCTGAGCCGTGGTAGCCCCCAGGCGCTGCTCGACGAGGTCGGCGAGCTGCTCGGTGCGCATGCCGACAGCGACCTTTTCGGGATTCACGCGGATGACCAAGTCGGAATGGGCATTCTGGCCATTAGCATAGCCTGCATCGAGGATGGCGACGTCGTCGCGGGAGCTTGACCATTCGTTAGCACTGGACACCTTCAAGCGCTTGGTTGCGCGGCCATAATCCGACTCTAGGGCCTGGCGTTTGCGTGTGGGGAACTTGGGGACCGTCGACCATTCGTCACGAATGTATCGCTTGCGCTGCAGGATAAGCGCAGCCAGCTGGTCCTTGTCTTTGTTGCCAGTGGGGTTGTTTCCTCCATACCCTTCGTCGACTACGGCCTTTCGCGCCATCTCGTGCAGATCTCCCGGAGAGAGATACTGGGTGCCCTCGACCTTCATGATCCACCCTTGTTGCATCAGGTGGTAGATGATGGCATAGAGCTCGTCCATGGACTGGATGATACTTCCCTGCTCGTCCTGGCTCTCCACCCCTTCCACGGCATCGCCTCCGTCTGGGGCGCCATTGGCCTTTGCGCCGTTTGCGCCATGGAGCTCGGAGGGGATGTTGTTGGCAGTGCCGTTGGTCTTGGTGGCGGACCCGTTGACAGCGACGTCGGTCTGGGTGGCAGTCCCGTTGACGCGCTCTGCGCTCGCGTTTCGCTTGTCTGGTCTAGTACCGTTAGTCTGGCCGCCTTTTGACTCTTCTCTGTCTGCGGGGTCTGGGTGGGGGAAGTAGGCGTCCTTTAGGTCGACGAGGCGCGTGTGGCCGAGGGTGACGAGATTGGAGACGACGTTGGCGGCCTTCTTGCCGAAGCGATTCTCGACCAGCCTGAGCATCTTGCCGTAGCGCACGAGGGCGTACGACTGCTGCCAGTCGATTTCGTAGTAGTTGAGCTGCGAGTCACTGGCGGAGTGGAAGAGCAGGTGCTGCTGGATCAGCACAGCGAGGCCGTGCTTGATCTGGCGGCCGTTGAGGTAGGAGGCGCGCACGATGGCGGCGAGGGTCTGGCGGCCGTCGCGCGCAAGGATAGAGAAGACGCGCTGGTGAGCGGGTTAGCCGGTGGCCCTGTGCATGGAGCCTGCAGCGAGGTGCAATTGCTGCACAGACAAACATACCGCGGCGAGTTCGCCATACAGGTCTTCCACGAGGAAGGTGCAGAGCTCGGCGAGGACCTGGGGGCGAGTGGTCAGCGTCCATACAGCGCACACGCATGGGGGAGAGGGCTGCGTACCGGAGTCTCGCGCTGGAGATAGGACATGGCGGGCGCCTAGATATTTGCCAGATATCCAGGAACGACAGCGGCTACGGTGGAGACATGCCCCAGGGAAGCGTGGGGGGCGCGGCGGGAGGATGGGCGAGGAGTGCGCGAGGAGGGTCGAGGGCGAACTGCACGAACTGCACGACCGAGAAATCTGGTCGCGCCGCTCTGGCTGGGTCTTTCGTAGGCGGGACTGGACTTAGCGGGGGGCAGCCAGCGGCGGAGGTTGCCGATTGGCCGCCGCCGAAACCTCATCGCCAGCGCCCGTCCCAGCACCACCGCCAGCACCACCGCGCAGCTCACCACCGCCCCCTCCATCACCACCGCCCCC
>MU002259.1:0-25000 GCA_010093585.1 Melanomma pulvis-pyrius CBS 109.77
GTCCTGCGCCTCGCACGCAGCAATATCGACGACGCAAAGCATACAGCAGCCCGCAGCCCGCAGCCCGCCGCCCGCAGCCCGCCGACACCACACACAGACCGACAGCTCGCACCGCGCCTGCGCTGCCCCCCAATCTATTGCAAGCCCGAGCGATAGTACCCGCCAGCAGTCAGCGACCGGGGCTCCCTCCACGACTCGAGCGCGCCCACACTCTTGGCAGGCTCCTTTTCCCGCTAGGGCCGGCTATCCTCGTTAAATTCACTTAAGTACCTGGCACCGCCCACAGCGACCGATCCATCACCGTCATTGCAGCCGCTGGTGCTGATCACATGCAACCCTCCACGTCCTCGTCCACAACCTCTTCAGCAGGCTTTGGAAACCTCCTCAACCCCGACCCTTCTGACTCCACGCCGCAACAGCCCTTCCCGCGCCCGCACACCACGCCCGCCGTCCCCGCGGCGCTCAACACCACTTCCACCTCACCGCCGCCCATGGCCGCTGCCGCCGTGAGCCTCATGGCGCCGCTGCTCCAGAACGCTCAGCCCTCGCACGACGACCAGCGCAACGACCTCCCGCGCCCGTACAAGTGCCCGCTGTGCGAGAAGGCCTTCCACCGCCTCGAGCACCAGACTCGCCATATCCGCACCCACACGGGCGAGAAGCCGCACGCCTGCTCCTTCCCCGGATGCTCCAAGCGCTTCAGCCGGTCCGACGAGCTCACCAGGCACTCGCGCATCCACAACAACCCCAACTCGAGACGCGGAAACAAGCAGCATGTCGCCGCCGCCGCCGTCGCCGCCGCCGGCCTCATGGGCCAGGACCCCTCGATCGCACACATGATGCCTCCTCCGTCGAAGCCAATCTCGCGCTCTGCGCCGAGCTCCAACATCGGGTCTCCCAACGTGTCACCGCCGCACTCCTTTTCTAATTACTCGCCCAACATGTCCCACGATCTCTCGTCGTACCGGAGCGGCAGCAGTAGCAGCAATAACAGCCCCAATGGTTTGGCCCGCAACATTGATCTTTTGGCAGACGCCGCGTCGAGGCTCGAGCAGCGTCACCCCGCACCCCAGCCATACTCACATGCAAATCGACACCTCACCAGCCACGGCTACCACCCTTATCACAGCAGCGGTGGCCGTCTTCCTGGTCTTTCACAGTATGCGTACGCGTCACAGCCCATGTCTAGGTCGCACTCACATGAAGACGACGACCAATATGCACACCGCATGACAAAAAGATCAAGGCCAGGCTCGCCCATGTCTACAGCCCCGCCATCACCAACGTTCTCTCATGACTCATGCTCACCAACCCCGGATCACACTCCGCTTGCTACGCCTGCCCACTCACCGCGACTTCGCCCCCACGGGTTCAGCGATGTTCAACTCCCGCATCTTCGACATCTGTCATTACAGCACGTCCCGGCTCTTACTCCCATGGAGCCCTCGACAAATAACGAGCAGCCGTATGTGCCCAGCCAGTCATCTGGACTGAGAATCGGCGACATCATCTCGAGACCGGATGGTGCGCAACGAAAACTGCCAGTTCCTCTTCCCAAGGTCGGCGTGCAAGACCTCTTGAACCCAGGTAGTGGGTTTTCCTCCGGAAACTCGTCTACTGCCGGGTCTCTGGCCGGCAACGACCTCATGGACCGCTTCTGATGCGAGAAGTACAGCACAACACGGTACGGCGTTATGGCAGCATTGTTTGGGTTCCATCATTTTGAGCGAGCGAGCGTTGAATTCTTGGGGGGAACATAGACGGGTCACGGAGGAACACTAATGCCACACAGGCGCTTAACGAGTTTCATTTTAGTCTTTGGTTTGTTAACCACCTCATAGAGATTGCTTTCTTTGTTGGATTTCAATCATACCCCGCGATCCGAGGGATCTGCAACTCATGTATTACCACTCTACTTTTTTTCGTTGCTCTTTTTCTTGCGGGCAAGCGACATCCCAGCCATGCGGGATGGCTGCTTCACGGCGGACATGTTAGACAGAACCTCAGCTCAGCGCGTAATCGAAACAATGACTACTACTTGCACCTTTACTTTTTGCTTGCCATTACGAGATAAGAAAGCGTGACGTGATCCAGCTCGCGAGTGAGGCAACGAATGGTCGCAGGGGGTTGCACCAAAGGGGATTCCAAGGCTACGGTACCGCTTGGGGGGGCGCCCGCAGGACATCTCCCCACCTCTCATCCAGACACGGTGCCCCCTCACCAAAACACAGCATTATCATGAGAACATCGTACGTGATTACCGCCAGCCCACTCAATCTCCGCACATCATTCCCCGCGGGTTGTCTCAGCCCGAGGAGCAGCAAGGGCGGTGAAGGACGACCATGCAGTCGGGCCCTCTGCTCTGCGCAACCACACCTGGGAGAGGCCATATCAGGCGACTGCGAGCCACACACTCCGCATGTCTCTCCGCAATCGCAACTCGGGGCCCAGGTACAGCATCATCCTTCGTAGCGCAAGGCAAATAATCCCTTTCCCGCGCCGAGCGCGACCTTCCGAAACCGGCACTTCAGCGGGCAAGCAACACCACACCAGGCCGTCTTATCTAGCAGCCATCGGGAATTGGAACACTAGCGCAAGCGACGAAGGCGACGCCACCTTTTTGGCACAGGCAAAAGGTGACCGCTGTACCCCACACTCCGCATCATGCGCAGTCAGGATCGACCTTGCGCGCATCCAGCCTCCAAGCATCCAAGCATCGCGGAGCCGCTGGACGCTGGATCGAGGGCAGGCTTTGCGGACGCTCTTCCGGCGAGCAGCGAGCTCTCGAGTTGGGCGGGCCGATGGCAGGGCAAAAGGAACGGGTGTGGCTACGTGGCCACACGAATGTCTTCCGATAAACCCGCCGTATCGCATCGCATCATCGCATCGCGACGTTGAGAGGAACCAAGATAGGAGAGCTCACAGCTGCGCCCACGAATGCTATTATTATCTGGCCGATACGCCGTCGTGATTCAGCCAAATTGGCCAAAACGAACATGCGACCTATCAAACTCCCAGTGCCCCAGAAGGAGCATCTATGGGATCCAACAGTTATCGCCAACACTCCCACTCCTCCTCGCACTCCGTGCGTGTAACCATGATGGCCACTGGCGCGTCGGGGTGCGCGGCCGACAGAAAACCAGGTTGACGACGTTGCGCCAACGATGACGAGACCCGGGCTGAGATCTTGGTCGCTAGATTCTTCAGTAGGCTTCTCCGACCTCTAGGTTCGTTGGAGTAGGTCCGCAAAGATAAGACTCAGTAATCTCCCAACCGCGGCGCACGTTATGGCGAATGCCTAATTCTTACTGATGGAGTATCTTTCTCCTACCACTAGTAGTCGCAAATCATGCCGCAACGGACTAAGCATTCTAGATTCTCCCAAACAATTCCAAAGGACTGACTCGCCTCCAGCCTCCCATGCGACTGTGGGGTCTCCGCACTTGTCGTGGAAATAAGCTGTACCCCACTACGCGTGTTCGTGTCGACGGTAGGCATTTACCCCGAGAACAGTCTTCGCATTCGTACCAGGCGAATGCCGCCGAGCCTTGAGATAGGTCCGGTGCTACCACTTGCCTGTTCGAGCAGCGACAAATCTTATCAAAATGCCAAATTGGTGACCCGACCGGAGGGATTTTCGAACCATCTCACATTTCGCCGTCGGCACGATATCACATGTGTCTCTGCCACCGACAACATGTGTTTTCTGCCCCGAAATCAAGACTCGTCCGATGCCGTGAAGAAGACGCCGAATGGGTCGCCAGGGCCGCGTCTCCGCCGCGACGACGTCAAAGATGTCTTGCATGAGATCTACTTCTGCTCTACCCGACATCCAGATCCTGAATCCCCATAGCGTGTATCTCCACTTTGACCGCCATTCAACCAAACTTTCGTAAGTGACTCTTTACTTTGCAGCATACCATTTATATGACGGATCTTCGAATTGCTGCATTTCGTACACCCTCATCAATTTCAGACCTCGTGTCCAGGTTTTCGGTTTTCGGTTGGCGGCAGCGACAATCTATGTTCGCAGATCAACACCTTTGCGAAATTACCAATCGTCAAGGGTACATGATTTCTACGCAGGGCAAAGGTGGGTGGTGATTGTTCATCTTGTAACGGCTCGCCTAGACACGCCTAAAGTACTTTGCCTGTCTCCCCTCACTTCAACGCTGGTACATATCCCACCCATCCGAGAGCTATAGGCAATAACACCACATTCAACCTCTGCGGCTGTTTCACCGCATCCAAGCCACTTCCTTCGTACGGCTGCAAACCCCGAGACTTGCAATGAATATGCAACCCAATAAGAAGCATGCTCTCGGCCAAGACGTATTCCTCCAACGTGGGCATCCACACTTTTTAGTCCCGTGTCTGCACGTTAATTTACGCTTGCAGATCAAGACACTCTACGTAAAGACGTGGGAGTCTTTCTTATCTCTAGGGTGTACAAGGTGAGGCACAGACGCCGTGTTCACCATCGCTACATGCAGTCGTAAAGTGCAAACCTCATCTATCCAACGTGGCATCACGACGCATGTAGTATGACGGCTAAAGGGTTCGATACGCGTAAGCGGGACAAGCATTGCATCGAGCAGATCCAGAACGCGTGCTAGAAGAAGTTTAAATTTAGATTAGATTCTCCGGACTCTCCAGTCCTTTCTGTTGAGAAGTACGCACTAATCCCGTATATGGCGTCAGTAGTCAAGTAGCCCCCCTGTTCCTTTTCTCCATCATGTGAAGAACCATTTTGCAGCAAATCTTCGCAAGTGTCTTTTGGACATTCGAGCGCCTCTAAGTCCAATCCTTTTCGCTCGACGTTCCACGTTCCATGTTCCATGTATCCGCGGGAATGCGGTCCGGACGAGTTGTGCTTCTCCTACAACGGATGTTGCAGCACGCGGCTCGGCCGTATACCTCGGGCCATGTCACTCGTCGCAAAACCCCGGCGGCAAAATACTTCCGTGTCAGGTACCTGCGACTCGTTCGTGCTAGACGTCTCAACAAGAGGCTTGTACCACCTACATCACTATCGCCGCTCATATGCACGCAGAGACAATATGCGGCGGCACAGGAGGGCGTATAAGGGTAATATCGAATACCTGGCTAAGGCATACCACTCGTGCAGGTCGTCCTTCACATGCTGCACTGTAGGGACGGGACACACGGGTCCCGTATCATCAGTCTTCTGCAAGGAAGGGACTTCAATCCAATAAGACGAGTGAAGTCTGCCTCGCATATGCCACATCTACTTCTCGGGCGGGGTCGAGTACGGTTAGCAGAGCAGCGGTCAAGATTTCATTCTTCCAAATCAATCTATTGACGGAGACGGAGCAATTCATGAGCCTCGGGCCGCTCGTGAGTAGAACGGTCAAAGAAAGGGCTTCCGAGGGACGATTCGGCCTGAAGCTGGATAGCCGTTGGTTTCCTCGGCGTTGGAGAAGACAAGTGTCCGTGTGAAGCAACGCTCCCTCCAACTCCAACTCCACCTTACATCGAAACCGCAACCTCGGCCAAGTCCCTTCCTTCGTGCAGAAACCTGATCTTCCCTCCGCTCCCGCATCAACTATGACCAAGATCCCCAAGATCTCACAAGGCAGGCTAATAACAGACCCAAGCCCTCCCCCTCGTCACAAAGGTCTCTTTGAACTGCCTCTTCCAGCGCCAGGACCGCGATCTCGCCGCATCCGTCTCGATCCCCCCATGAGTCTACTTTAGCGAGCCTCAACCCATTCTCATGCCATGACCATAACATCCGACAGTGAGCCAATCAGCCAGGAGGCCCGGTATCGTGTCGCGTACGTAGCGCAAAGGCATTGCATCACACTCACACTCACATTCACAAACTTGATTCCTGAATCCCGACTATCTACCAAGCGACAAATACTCAACAGCGTTGAGACATAACACCCGTTTGATGTACCTATAACACCCCAGGTATATCTGCTGAAATGGGCGACATCAAACGCGAAACACGTGCCCGCATTAGGTACAAGGCTTTGTCTATGTAAAACGAGCAGGGACTGTGTGACCACACCTACCCCCAGCGGTTCACCCACCCCACAGAAAGCCACACCTGCCTCGATATCACTATCACATTCAAGCAAAGCCACAACCGACGTCGCACAGTCCCGGGAGCCCGCCTTTTACGACACAATGGGGGTGGGTGGGAAATGTCATGTCAACAATGCTTGCCGCTTTTCGAACATCCCCCGAGGCTCCGTGTCGCTTGTGTCATACCATTGCATATCTCCACCTTTGTCACCAGCAACAGAAGAAAAAAAAAAAGCATGAAACTCCACCGATACAGTACCTTCGCATCCCTCCAACATCTCGCTCGCTCGCTCGCTACCAGCGCACCGGGACCCCTCCAATTTCCAATTCTCCACCATGCGCCTTTCCTTTCTTTTCCCAACCCTTATTTCCCCCCTACCCGCGATACTCACCACTGCACTCCACCACCTCCCGACAACTCCTCACCGCTTCATCCCATGCACAAGAACACCAAACCAGCAAAGATAACCTTAGCTCCTCCCCCCCCGTCTCCCCACCAAACATGTCACTCGCTCGCTGCTCAATACTCCGAGCGCCACCGTATGCGGGCAGACCCATTCGCCTCAACCGCCCCTACACCCCTTTCCTCACTCTCGTACGTCAGTGTGGTGGTGGAGGTGGAGGCACAGTAAGCGAGATAGATCTGACCGTCCCCGCGCAGTGCCGCAGCGCAGCGGGCGGCAAATCCGCGTGGTAGTGGCCTCCCTCCCTGCCTGCTGCCTGCCTGCCTGCCTGCCTGCCTCGCGCCCCCCTCCCCCCCTGGAAAAAGTAGACTACCGTACGGACCTCTCCCACCAACTGCCAGTCCGGGGTCCGTGAACGGTGAGCAAAAAGGCCTACACCTGGGATTCCGACGCGCGTTGCACAGATACGATGATAACCACCAGATCGGGTGACTGCTCGCGACGCGACGTGGGGTACGTAGCGTACATACATACATACATACATACATACATACATACATACATACATACATACATACATACATACATATACAGTATACGCATGGCATGGCCGCCTCTAGGGTTCTATGGCGTCCCGATCGACCAAGACGGAAGGAGAGAACAGCGCAGCGCAGCGACGCGAGACGAGACGAGACGAGACAGGCGGCTTTCTGTCATAGGGGGGAGAGGGGGGGAGGCGTCCCGCCCAGCGGTTAGCAGCGCATACACCGGGCGTTGGCAGCGTCCTGGTTCAATCTCACGATGCTCTGTGTCAGCGTACAGTATGTTGGGCTTGTAAGGCTCGCGGGGCATGCATGGGACGGACATACTGTACATACATACGTGCCCCTAACGTACATGTCGCACAAAGGGTTCAGCCAGTCACAACTGGCCCCAGCACCAGAACGGTACAGATATTCTCGTCATCATGCAGGTTGCGACTCAAGCTGAAAAGGCGGTTGTTTGCTTTATCCTATGACTGTGCTCAAATCGCGACGCCGAGCATCTGTTGATCCCGCCTTGCACAACCTCAACGCATCACCAGAACATGTTCATCCGTCCCCGGGTATTCAAACCATCTCCTTAACATGCTCATAAATGTCATGGGTTATTCCTCCATCCCCATCAGGTGCCATTTCTCGACCCCCACGCCCATACAAAAGGCGACAAGGATGCAAGGTCCAGACCGAATCCCTCCCACTCATCCCCAGACTCTCACCCGCATCCTTCACAATGCTCAAAACATGGGCGTTCCAAAACGGGATACGATTTTGCCGGTCAGTGGTCCCAGCGGTTTGGATCGCGGCGTCTTCCCCGAACCCTGAATGCGTCTGACTCGGGCGAGGAGCGGCCTGTGCAGAAAATGGTTTACATTTTGTGATTTCTTTTCGCAACACAGACCTTGGCGGTACTCTATTGGACGAGGTTTCTAGAATACGAGCCGAGAGTCAATGGAAGGAAATGTGGCGCGTATTTGCCACCGGAAGAATGAAATGAGATCGAGGCGCTCAGCTGAGAATGTTGGGTATAGAGACAAGTATTGGACACGGGTGCAGAGATTTAGATTGCTGAGGTGAGCGTAGCCGGACTTCGGAGGACGAGTTCTGGACGGTATTGAGGGTGTGGTCTGGGTGTGGGTGGTTTTCTCCGCAGTGAGTGGTTGACCCCACACGGCAAAATGGACTGAACCTGGGCGGCGGGCCTTTGGCTGGTCCGGATAGATGCACGATTCAAGGGTCGAGTAATTCTTGATTGGTGCCGACGAGATCTTTCCTCGCCCGATCGAGACACCGGGGAAGGTGGAGAGAAAGGAAGGCGTGCTCCACGATCCAAAATTAACACCCGATAAGCACCGATGAGCGTACTCACCCAACGTAAGTACGCGGTGTAGTATTACTAAGACAAAGACCAGAGCCAGAGAACTTCTGGAATGCGAAGGGCTTCGGTGTCCGATGAAAGACCTCCCAGCTCCTGCCCTGTTCAAAGAGTAGCGTAGCCTTTCGTGTCACCTTCTTGCTATGTTCGTCTGGAACGCGGTCCGTTCAAACATGTGCGCGAGAGTCTGCAGCGTTGACGCCGTCGACGATGGCTGCCTCTTCAATCAAAAGCCCTTCTGCGGCCACTTCGTCGTCGTCGACCCAGCCATACAATTCGTCCGAGTCGGGATTCTCATCCTCGTCGTCGTCTATCTCCGTGAAACGTCTCTTAGGCGGTCTAGCTAGTGGAGGACCAACTGCAGGCACTGCAATATCAACTGCAGATATGTTCATGTCGAAAAGGCCCGTCTGTTGCCTGTCAGCGGGTGATCATCGCGCAGGACATGAAGCTGCGTCGCTGATATTGTAGGCTCTGCGGATAGTATATTAACTTACGCTCTCTAGAGCAAATGGGACCACGTTGCCGACACCACCCTCCTCAGCTAAACTCACACCATTTGCCTTGACAACACCGATGAACCGGGCTTTCCGCAATCTATCAGCGTCGGCATCACTCCACTTCCCTTGCCCCGGAACCCAGTCTCTGAACAAAACCAGACGAGTGGATATGCCGTTCTCCCACTCTGCACCCGATATTGCCGGAACCAGAACTGCCCTTGAACTGCCACGAATTCTCGTTATGGACTGGGACGTGAGAAGAAGCGCGATGTCGTGCATGGCGGCGACCCTGGCCAGCGTAGAGATCAGCTCATTCATAACTGTAAATTTGCGTCCTGCGGCCCATCGTGTCTGGTCAGTCTTAGGCCTTGAGGTCCGATCGTCTGAATTGCGGGGGTACGCGTTATCAAACAGGGTTGAGAGTGAGTCGATAACGATGAGACTCGTGTTTCGCGGTGGAAATGAAGAGGGTGGGTGCACGAATAAAGCCAACAGGTGCGCCAGCGTTGGTGCCGTATAGTGATGGAAGTGGCTTTGCAGTTCATCTGGAGAGAGGACTGGCGGTGGAGACACGGCCGTCATGCATCGCGGCGACGGGAGCTGTTGCGAATGCGGGTCACGGATGGCGAACAGGACATCATTGAGACGCTGGGGTACCAAGGGCGCACATGCTGCGTCTGCACGCAATTAGCCCTCATCACGTCGCAACAGTAGGCAACCGCAGCTAGCAGCGCTGAGCTCTGGCCGCTCCAGGTACTGACCTGCCCAAACAACACGCTGCCCTTCGCGCAATGCACCCACGGCGGCCTGTATGCTTAACAAGTTCAGTCTCCGAATCCGATGCAACGCGACGGCATGTAGGGTTTGAATTTACCCAAACGCTGTCTTGCCCGAGCCGGATGGGCCGAAGACCTCGGTGACCTTCCCGCGCATGAGCCCGCCGGCGATGACGTGTCCCGAGAGGCATTGGGGGGAGAGAAATTTGTTGAGCTGCGAGAGGCCGGTCGACACAGTGCGCGAACCCCGCGCATGGAGGTTGTGGAGGGCCTGCGAGGCCGATACAGTGGGCAGTCTGTCTATAGAGGCATCAGCTATGCAGAAGGGCCTGCCGGGGGCAATGAATGACGTACGTGACGTCGAAGAGGAAAGCGCGTGAACGTCCTGGCTGGCCATTGCGCACCGTGGTCATCCCAATGAGCGCCGTGCGGGGGTCTTCAGAGGTATTAGAGGTTCCCGTGATCTGGCGAAGCACGGCGCGACGCGTGCTACCCAGTCATGGTAGGGCCGTGGTGGTGATAGGAAACATGGTGTTGACCGAACAGAGTTGGTGGTGGGATGTCGAAGCTCAAGAGGTCAGCTTCGGACTAGAACACTTAGCGCCATCGTGACATCGTGATCGTGATCGTGATCGTGACTCTTGATTCATTCGAACACCCTTTCTCAAGACGTCTAGCTTTAGCCACATTGCATCTTTTAGACGATCGAGATACCGCCATTCCTATGCCTTTGTTCACCTCGACACGAAACTCGTAGGGCAGGACTTCATGTATGAGCAATTACCTCGAAATCTTCGCATCGACCTGTTTGCATTATTACCACTTCCCACAGCGAATACCTATCTTCATAACTTATTGAAATGTCATCTAATATCCTCGACGACCTCTTAGCATCATTCCGCAAGTTTTTAGACGACGTGGGCGTTGGCCTCAATCCTCTCACTATTGGAGTCACGCTTTTCGTCCTCCTCGTTCCTCCCCTCCTTCTCTTCATACTCGCGCTCGGCCAACGTGAAGAGCCACTTCCTCCGCCTCCCGGATGCCGCAAAATTGGTCTGATAGGCAAAAGCAACCTCTCAGACCAATATTCGAAGCAATACGCCCATGGCAGCGATCCCTCCCCAGCCAGTTCTTGGGCCGTCAAAGCGCTCTTCATCTATCCCATAAAATCCTGCTCTGGCATTGAACTCGACAAGAGTGAAGTCATCCGGACTGGGCTAAGGTATGATCGACAATACACGCTCGGACAGCAGGTCACGGGGCTTCCAACAATGGAAGGCAAGGTGAAGAGCGAGTGGACTTTTATTACTCAGCGGACTTTTCCCAGACTCGCAAAAGTAGAGACGGAGATCTGGGTTTCAGACCCGAAAGCGCCTGGATACTCGGAAGAGGCGGAATATGTAAAGAGTGAGGGGTGTCTAGTGGTCCGCTTCCCTTTCTTGCCGGATACTGAGTTTACTGTCGAGGGGCTCAAGGCGTATGGTAGGATCCTGGCAGCAAGATTGAGTGGGAAACCAGAGCCAATGGTCGAGTTCCGCGTTCCGTTTAATCCGCCCCAAGAGCGTATTAGGAATATGAGATATAGGAATGTGGAGGTGAAGATCTGGAAAGATACACCAGTCGCGTTGGACATGGGCTGCGAGGTCCCAGAAGAGACCATGGAGAAATTAAGATACACGCTCGGCGTCACGAACCCTATAAGTCTCTTTCGAATCGATACAAAGAAATACAGAGAAGTATTTAAATGCGCGCCGAAGAAGCAGGAGGTTGGATTTCAGCCCATCATCGGGATGGCAGACTCAGTACGCACGAACCACTCTGACCCATATCCAGTAACACTGCATCACGAGTGATAAACTGATAACTGAACAGTATCCCATGCACATCCTCAACCTCGCCAGCGTGCACAATGTAGCATCAAACCTCCCCAAAAACCCCAAACGTCTCAACGCCTTGCGTTACCGCGCCAACGTGTACATCACAGGACCTCCGGCCTTTAGTGAAGATGACTGGGCCAAAGCCCGCATTGGAGACGGGACCTACCATATATCCTGTCGAACAACACGCTGCAAGTTGCCCAACGTGGACCCCGAGACTGCCATTGCAGACAGAAACGAACCAGGAACTACCATGAGAAAGTACCGCGTTATCGACAAAGGATCGCAGAGTGCGTGTCTGGGGATGCAGGTCACACCGCTAACGGAAGGAGAAATAGAGGTTGGCGATGAGGTGGAGGTGCTTGAGGAAGGGGAACATTTCTTCCTTAAAGAATGAGCAGAGTTTGTAGCTAGTCATCTTCATCCAAATTCCACGCATAGCATATGAGCGATAATGTACCTCGGACCAAACAGTCAGAGCGAGCCAGCATAAGCTGTCGTACATCTCTTCTCCTACGTCTTTCGACAAGCATAGAAACTAGGAGTATAGTCTGGACTAGTATTTGCTCCCAACAAGGACTAAAGCAAGAGAGATAAACAACCCCCACAAGGATTGCGGTAATGCCATTTTGTTGTTCTGTGATATCATTATGCAACACCATTATCTTCCTAATCGACTTACGCACAGATCCCTCCGCATCTGCAAACACGGATCTCAATTGCGTCACCTGCGATCGCTAGTAAACTTGACAAATCTAGGCAATTTCGGAAACTCTTCTCTTCACGTTGTGACTGTAGGGCCTCAGGGATGGTGTTGTTTCGTGAGAGCCAACTTGGACTTGTTCAAGGGGACAGCAGGTGAAAGGTCACAGATGCAAAAATATCACATGCTTAATTACCCATACATGTATATATACTGGCTACTGTAAGGAAGTAATATTCAAAAAAAGCAGATACCCTCAAGCCTACCTTAGTACAGTGGTAAGTACGTCGGCTTGTCGTGCCGAAGACGCAAGTTCGATTCTCGTAGAGAGAAATTTCTACTTTTTCTTTTTGCTAAGTTATTTTGGATAAGAATCAAATCCCATCGCCACCACATCCATAAGTTCCTTGAGACTAGTATTGAAACGTTGATACCATAGGGACAGGTCGTCGAAGGGGTCAGAGGTGATGAAGGCCCTTTCCATATAGATATACGCTCTCTATAGTGGTAATATAACAGTCTCAATTCATCTATACTTTATCCTGTATTTTCAACATCGTTTGCGATGGGTTATTAAACGTATGGTTAGTGTTGGGTTTTAAGGAAAATTGAAACATATAAATCAAAGGAGGTGCTATGTAAACTCCGTGCCTCTAAAGTGATACTCATGTCTTCGTGGGTAAAACAAAAAGCATGAAGGACAGATTCGTGTGAGGCACTATTGAATATCTCCCGAATCTTGGAGGCCTATATTTGCAAATTCCGCTATTCTTCATATTCATCCTCACTAGCTTGCATTTCTCGTCCTTGTGTCGCTCGGGTATGACTTCTATTCGAAAGATGAGATGAATGGGACTACTTGCCTCGGACTTTAGACATGGCATCACTTTCTTCGGCTAATCCTACGCCTTTCCAAGTGGACATCGACCACGGAATATTACGAAAAATTTATGGATCTGATTTTAGGTTTCTCGTCCACAAAGAAATCATAAACCTCCGAATGTACACTTAGAGTCAACTATCGCAGTCTCATTACAGAAGTAGTCTCAAAATGCATGTTCTAATCGAGTCTGCAATATTCATACTTAGTTTTATTGGACTATTCAAATTCCAGTATCAGTCTTCTCAGCACAGGAATATGGGCCATGGGTCGCCCGCGCCTACACCCACTAGGAGTACGAATAGAACGGGCAGTCCACCAAAGGAAGCATCAATTATGCCCTCCAAACTAGAGGATTAGTTGCTCACGCTTACCAGCGGTACGAAAAAGGAAGCCTCTCCACTAAATGAAGCAGCAAACACGCCTTTTTCCATACCAAAAGTCTAGTCAGCTGCGCCACCATAACCCAAGGACGATACTTGCACTACTACAATTCCTGCCGAGACTACGAAAGAAACAATCCCCCCATCAAAAGAGGTAGCAAGCACGTCTCTCCCTATACCGTATCCTCAGTCGGCGGCATCGCTGAAGCCTAAAGACAACACTCCCACAATAATACCCCCTCTTAGCTTCAAGATTGAAATACAAGCCAATATCTGCCGGTGTATTTGAACATCCTACGAACACCCACTATCAGTCTTATTACATCAGCAGATTAGAAATTCGCTGCCAAAATTTGCATCACCATCCCCATATCCATCTTGCTACTTCCAACAAGATACCTTGAATCCATCGGCTATGGGCTCCCATGTTTTCGAAGCAAACCAACGCGCTTCCCTACCATTACCAGCCTACAGACCCCGCATGAAAAGCATTGGTAGCACGACGAGGGCGGAGCAGACGACAGCGGGGAGGACGAGGGGGTTTGCTAAATTAGGGCGGCAATTTCCAACGAGGCAAGGAGAAGTTGAAATGTGACAGACAAGGAGCAGGGGAATGTGGTTAATGAGCGAGATATAAGAGAACAAGATGGCGGAATCTCGGTGGGTAGAAAGAACTTCGAGAAGAGGGAGAAGATGCGTTTGAGACTGAGACAAAAATTGAAAATAATAGGGGAAGCGGTGTTTGGTTATGGTAAAGATAAGTGGGCTGCTATTAGCACTAAACGCGGCCATGGCAGTGATACGGGCCGGGTAAGCAGTGCAGAGAGTGAACGGGTCAATGGGGCGGAAATAGACGAGCACAAAAGGAGGAAGACGTACGTGGTGGCTCTTGAACGCGAAGAAGAAAAAGAGTTGTATTAGAAGTTCTTAAAGAGGAAAGAGCCGTAGAGGTAGTGTATGGTAGAACGATAGGGATTTGAACAGACTGCGAGCCAGTCAGATCATCGCTCCCTTGATTTCAAGGACTCATTTCATTTTGGACGAGAAATGTGCAACTTTTATGCTCTTTACACCTTGCATAACGCGGCAACTCAATCTTTGCACACTGGCCCTCGTAAGCCTAGGATGCAGGTGCGCGGCGATGAAGAAGGTGCGTACGAGAAAGATGACCTCCTGGCCACATTAGTAAAATGCATCTCCAGGACGCCCCGCGACTACGCCTCTACTACCCGTAGTCTTGGTTTCTGACTATGAGGATGTCAGAACGAGAAATTTCAGGGAAATCGCTGACGAGAGACTAGGGTTGCGGGCTTGATTAGCAGGTTACAAACGCTGTTGCGGCGTAGGAAGAAGAGGTATATTATAAATACAGCAAAGTACTCCCGCTTGGGATAGTCATTTATTAGTTCTCATATCCAACAGCCAAAGAACAACAACTTTTCATCTCTCCCTTCCCAATAAATCACCCAACATCATGTCCCTAAAACCCACTTTCATTCTAGTTCCGGGCTCCTTCTCCCCCATCGAGCTTTACACCACCGTCGTCTCCGCCCTAGCATCTAAGGGCTATCCTATACATGCGCTGCCCCTTGTGACGGTAGGCAAGAAACCTGGAATTCCGCCTAGCATGCACGACGATGCCTTGCTTATCAGCCAGACGGCCACGAAATACGCCGACGAGGGCAAGGATGTTATACTCATTGCTCACTCCTATGGCGGGATTCCGACGACGGAAGCAATGAAGGGCGTGACTAAGAAGGAGAGGGAGAAGGAGGGGAAGAAAGGGGGTGTAGTGAGGTTGGCGTATATGGCGGCGTTAGTGCCGTCTGTGGGGACGTCGGCCGGGGGGTTGATGGCGAGTGTGAATCCGCCAGAGCAGTATATCTTGCCTGATGCTGTGGGTATATTCCCGTCCAACGTTCTATTCCTAGATTTCTCAGCCACACAGTACATGTTGAAGTAGTACTCCACTAACAATACGCAGGACGGCTGGCTCTACCAAGCGCAACCCGAAGTTACAGCGGCCATTGTCTTCAACGACCTATCCGTTGAGGACGGCATCGCATGGGTGAAGAAGTTCCCGCAGCACTCAGCCGTCAGCTTCGGCGACGAGCTGGCATATGCCGGATACAGGGACGTTCCCGTTTCGTATCTTTTCTGCGAGAACGACAAGTGTGTGCCGCCGGAGGTGCAGCAAAAGGGCATCGAGACAATCGAGGAGGCAAGTGGGGAGAAGGTCGATGTGACGAGAATTAATTCAGGTCATTGCCCAATGATTAGCGCGCCGGACAAGGTTGTTGAGTGGTTTGTTCGGCTTGCAGAGAAATGAGGGCTAGGGGAAAAGCCCCTTGAGTAGTGTAGGACTCCTTTGCATGTTTGTAGCAAGGTAGACACTTTCTCACTTTTTGCTCTCTGTTGTAGTGATTAAAAAAGTAGATATCCCCATTTTTCTGCAAAGGGCTTCTCTATCTTCCAAGCCCGAGGGTCCCATGTGGCACACCCAGGGGTAATAGCGAAGCTCGGTATAGTGAAGAGATCCTCGATAATCTCTTCATCGTCGAGCATACTGAACAAAGTAATCATATTGTCCCGCATCTTTGGAAATGGAATCCGATCAATCCAGCGGGCATGAATGGTGGTGAGTTGCATTTCCGTCGGATGAAGTGGAGGAGGAATATCCATTGACACGGGAAGTGATCTCCCCGGTATGCTACAGCTACATGTCAGACCAAGAATACGGCCGTTTATGTAGAGCGCCCCAAACACTGTCATAGGAGCCGGGGGGGATGTTGTCGGCGACGGAACCGGAGCTGTAGAAAGGGAGCAAAATGAAATGTTCCCTAGGTTGAAGGGAGGGAGTCCCAGCCCCAGTTGGTCCAAGTAGTCAGTGGCAGCAAACGCAGGATCTTTCGACATCCAGGAGGATGGCGTGTTGGAGTTGCAAGAAACAAGGTGGGTTCCAGTAGCTGATACAGTGACGTGAGACTCGTCGTCATGCTGCGCCTCGTCGGTCCTCAGCGTTTCAGCGCATTGAAGGGCTTGTTTCGCATTGTTCTTTGCCTCGCGCAGTCGTTGTCCTACACGCATCAGGCCAATTAGCTTTGTATCTCGTGTTCGCCTAGCTCTACGATGTTCCCGACTCTTCGGATGCTACCACGTCGTCTTCCCTGGGCCGATCAGGTACACTAGGAGATGAAGGCACACATTCATGCGCTGAAATATCGCAAAACAACCGATGATGTTTGATATATAGAAGTTTCTTGTTCTGAGTGATTGGTGGGAAGAACTTACGTCGGGCTCTCTGTGCAAGTCGGTCCTGAATTTGTTTGCGCTTCTTGGAATCCGGCTCGTTGTGCCAGTTGTCGTCGCTTATATAGGGTTTGCGAGGCATGGATTCCGTCTGCGTTAACTGTAGATAGTTCGAATACGATTTAGGTAGAATAGAAGTTGGAGGAAGGGAGTGAGGATATGTGAGGTCAAGTGGTTGCTGATTACAAATTGTGAGTCTGAAGGAAGAGCACTAGCTTCGAACAGGCAAGACTAAATTCAGCATATTCAAGACTACTCGATACATGATAATTCCTTGTTCATAACTACCATCTTGTTATGGTAAGTATGTAGACGGTGTTGTCGGGAGATTTGTGCCGTTCTCGCAAACTTCCGATGGTTACTTATGCGGTACGTGTAGCGATATGGCCTAGTATTGAGTGCGGTCTCAAAGGTATCTCTACTCATCTCAGTCATGGCCCAAGGGAACAGACAAGACCTGGATTTGACGAGAAAGGCGCAGTTGTGCGACCAACTAGAACCCAAGGACTGCCGGCTTCAACCTCACTTCTCACGCCACGTCATGGAACATAGAGGCGTCGGTTTAATGATCAGTATAAAACATCGCCCAGATATTAACTCGCAAGCCGCTCATTCAATCCATAAATACTCTCCTCAAATTTGCTCGAAACCTGACTAAACGGGTGCGATGGCCTTTCGGAGAAGCTGCTGACGACGAGCAAAGAGAAGGTTCGAAGTTTCTAGTTTTACTTCGCGGCGTGGTCACCGGTTGATAGAAGCCAGGAACCTGTGGCGGGGGAACCGGAATAGAGTCAAAGTGTATTCAAGGATGAGACGGGAATCCGGAGCGGAGACTAGCCCAAACAGGATTGTAAAGTCTCGGCCAACGATCACGTGACGGTGAATGATGCGCGTCATTCCACTATTTCGATGGGCTGCCCCTGCCAACCCTCACACAAGAGATATAATTGGTCTCACACGCGCCGAGCAGGCGACGGAGAACCTTAGGATGGTGCTGGGGCCGCTCCGGTGGTATCAGTTTTGTAACCGTCAGTGCGGAAGTTCGAAACGGTAGCGCATGAGGCGTGGCACAGAAGCAATATGGTTGACACGCGAGGCCTAAAGTATAAGATGTTCTGTCTGTGACTTAAACGCTGCATTATCGACAGCGAACTGAGCTTCAATCCAAAAGTCCTGTCGACCTCGAATCCTTTACGCACTCACTTCCAACATGCGTCTCGTTTTCATCACCTTGATCGCTGGAGTCAGTGCCGTTGCACTCCCGGCCTCACCAGGCCCAGACGTCGCTTCCATTGGGCAATGCCCTGTATGTCTAACCACTCCAGATAGACAGGGTGCTGGCTAACAAGGCTCACAGAAAGATTGCTGGAACGAAAGTGCTGCCCAGGCTGGATGCGACCCAAATACGGACGACGACTGCCTATGCGGCATATTCTTTGATCTAGTCACCACATGTGTATCCGAAACATGTAGCATTCCCGATAATCTTGGTAAGTGTACCCCGTCATCTTCCTCTTGCAAAGGTAGTTGAGACTGCTAACGCTGCGGACTATAGCTGCACTTGATTTCCTTGACGGCGCATGTTCATGAAAGAGTACGGAAGCTCGAGAATTTCACGATACGATGAGAACCAGGTTGGCTGGGGCAATCAGGATGCGGATCGAATATGACATGAGATACCCTAGACGAATCAACAGAAGCGATTTCATACTATCAACGACAATCCACTTCGACATCTCGACCTTACAGTGTCGCTGATCGACATCTTAGGTTGATGTGCGAATCTATCGAGGCCAACTGAGTCTCGAATAGTGCAAGTCAGTAGCTGGTCAGAAGTCATTACGAGAGAATTTGTTTGCCTTCCCTAGGTCATAAAGGATACTGCCTGTTGGCCAATCTACACTTCTACCAGACGAACAAGCCCACTAAATCCTCCAATAATTATGCTCGCACACTGTTCGGGTTCAACATGCACACCGTCTTCGATGGATATATGGCCTTAGACTTAGTTCTTCTGGTAGATGAGGCATACTTATTCGCATAGTGCACAATTACTGGCTTGCCTCATGAACAGGGGAAACTTTTTAGGTTTCCAACTTCATGTCAGGCAAATAATAAGCATTATACATCATTCAACTCCAATATTTGAAAAGAAGTAATTAGTGCTCCCTACCTAGATGTAAAGACTATCAGTCGAGAGGAAAATCCAACGACAGGGAACATACTTTGAGCACGAACGGGACTAAAGAGCGTGATATTTGATGTTGACGAAAGCAGTGAAGATATAACATGAAGGTCAATTCGGTTAGTTGGGACTACTACACCGTAGACACAACAGGAACAAGTGAATCATTATAAGATACATGAATAGTATCACAAAGAAGCGCTCGATAGAATACATGTTGCCTCCAAGCCGACACCATTCTTAGTAAGTTAGATCGCGAGCTACATGAAAACATGCACCCCCATAAAACTCCAACATTCTCGCCGCCTACCAGTTTTTGAACACGGGGACAGAGAATACGCATTGACAAAGCAAGAACCGCCTATTTTCCGTAGGCTTTGTCCACCTCCTTTTGGTATTTGTTCAATATGGGTTTGCGTTGTATCTTTTGAGCTGCGGTTGTCAAGCCCTAGTTTATGTTAGAAAAGTGGGGAGTTTTCTGAAGTGAACGGTCATAACTCACATTCTGAGGCGTCCACTCTTCATCAGCTAAGACGACACCCTCGATAACTTCGAACGCAGCTAGTCCGCCCTTTTGTCCGGCGCTCTGCAACTGCTTGAGGACAGCACTGTTGACCTTGTCGTTGTGCACAAGCTCCTCCAAGTGGTCACCCTGGACTCCAATCTCCGTAGCGAGTTTCTTGAGAGCTGGCTCTGCGGGAACAATGATTGCGATAGGCTTAGTCTTGTCGGATGCGGCGTAGACGCAGATGTTGGCTACCACAGGCGCAGATCGGTACACTGACTCGAGTTTCTCAAGCGCAATGTATTCACCCGTAAGCGTCTTGACCAAATTCTTCTTTCGGTCAATGATTTTAACGTTACCCTTGGGGTCGAACTCTCCGATATCACCAGTCTTGAACCAACCATCGTCCGTGAAGGATTCTTTTGTCTCCTCTTCGAGATCAAGATAGCCAGCGGTAACCCCTCCTCCACGGATCCAGATTTCGCCCTGAGGTGGCTTGTTCGTCGAGAAATACCCCGCATCAGCAAAGTCAACGAGCTTCATTTCAATGGTCGCAGGCAGTTCTCCAAGGGCGGAGTCGGTCCAAGCGAGGGGATCCATGAGAGCCCCCATAGCAGTTGTTTCAGTGAGGCCGTAACCGCTGATCATAGGAGTGATGGCCAGGGAAATGAAGCGCTGAGTCTCTTTTGCGATAGGACCACCTCCATTCATGCATATTCGCAACTTTCCTCCGGTGGCATCCTTGACCTTGTTGAACACGACTGCATCAAGCAGGCCGCTTCCGGGAATACCAGAACTGAGTAGGAATCCCTTGGCGGCTAAGGCGCCCCAGAAAAGCTTCTGGGTAATCGCCGAGCCTGCCTCGACCTTGGAGACGATGCCCTTCTTGACTGTCTCCCATACCTGGGGTACTCCAACAAGGATAGAGGGTTTCAGCTCGCGGATATCTCCCTTGCACTTTCGCACAGAGGTGTCAGAAAGTGTCCTGATTGTGCCGTACCCCATAGTGCCGCCCCAGAACAGACAGGCATTCTCGAAGACAAACTCAAGAATGTGTGCAAGGGGGAGGTACGCTAGGAGAGAATCGCCAGGTCCGAGATAGTCTCCCACAATGACGTTGACACCAGCGACTGCGTACAATGTTAGTAAACGTGGCGCTCTTGGATCTGGGAGTTGTAGACTTACTAGCCGCAACCACATTGCGGTGCTTGAGAAGCACACCCTTTGGCGTTCCTGTGGATCCGGACGTATACATGATGCAGGCAAGGTCGTCTGCCTTGGGAGGGACTGGGTCGGCTGGATTCTCCTGGCCGAGCTTCAGTAGCTCGTCGAAGCTCAGGACCTTCAAGTGTGGATGTGCGCTGGTGAGGGCATCGATGTCCTTTTGCTTTGGCGTATCCTTGGTGCTGTAGACAACAACCTGGACATCCTTGGCTTCCTGAAAAGGCTTGACGAGATTGGGGAGCAGGACCGGGTCTGTGAACATGATCTTTGCGTGGGTCTGGAGCATAGAGTGCTTGAGGCCCTGCTCTCCAAGTGTATCGTATGCGGTAACGATGGCCAGAGACTGCGATATAGCACCTACACAGAGCCATGTCAGTGGGCGGGATCAGGCTGGCGACAGGCAGGCCGGGGTTTCTTACCGTGAGCCATGCCGAGCCATTGCGAGCTGGTGGATGCAAACAGATGGAGTCTATCCTGGGGATTCAGCCCCAGCTTCCGGATGCCGGCGCCGAGCGAGAGCACCTGCTGCTCGAACTCGGCAAAGCTGATGTACGAGTACGGGCTGAGCTCGAAGTAGGTCCATTTCTTGTCTACCTCCTGCTGCTTGCCGTCAATCATCTTCTTGATCTTCTTCGTCTCCACGTGTGTGTCGAGGACCTTGCGCGAGCCCAGCGCCTTTGCGTTTCCAAACTTGGCCGACGCATAGCGCATAATGTCGTAGAGCGTGTTGACACCTTCTTCAGGCGTGTAGACGAGGGCATCCTTTGCTTTGGCATTTCGGCGCGGTATCGTCTCTCCGTCGACCTTTTGGGCGCCGGGCACTTCGACGGTGACGAAACCGGTCTTGGTGGCCCGCGCCTGCGGCATCAACTTCTTGAGGTCCTGCGGCATGGTGGCGGCGATCGGACTGCGATGGGGGGTGGGCAGGAAGAGTGAGATGGGGACAGCGGAGAGTGCGATGAGCAGGAGAAGGGTGTAGTATGATGCCGCCAGCGGAGTTGGGTATGGAGAGGCAGCGAAGAGGGAGGGCGAGCAGATGTGGTAAATGTTGGGGTTGGAGCTTGGGTCCTTTTCTTGGCCGCCGACGTGTGATGATCCACGGTTGGTAGCCGCAGCTAGCTGGCCATGACGAAATGAAGACTCCAGGCCGCCCGTCTGCGCATCTGACTAGCAGGGAGGGCTCCACATAAACTTACCTACAACACACATTGCAGGCCTCTGGCGAGTTTTTCTCATCCGGCCCTCGATCTCGCAGTTCGCACTGCATTCCCTTCAGTGCCTCGAGGCTGCAGCCCGCCCGCCCGCCGAAAGAGACACCGCGGACCAGCCAAGCGAGAAACACGAGGCCCCAAGGAACCTTGAGGCCTCGACTGCCGTGCCATTCACAGCTGTGCAGTCTAGAAGGCAGCCGCCCTCCGCCGGCATGGATGACCACCTCCAGAGCATCCTGGGGGCCCCCGTGACGGACCCCGAAGAAGGTACATATACTTCAGTAATCCAGCTCTCGGCACGGCGCCTTGTATTATGAATGCGACTCGCTGCATTCGCTCGCTGCACCTGACGCTCACCTCGAACACGCAGACGCCTTCCTCGTGTTCTCGCAAAATATCCCCTCTCAGTCTCTGGGCTTCGTGGACTCTCAGGCATCCACCATCGACCTCACCGTCGCAGGCCGCGATCTCACCATCCACCAGTCACGAGGCCTCCTGACTTCCAACCGGAAAGAGGGGACGACGGGTGCAGGTCTGCACTGCCCTCCGCTTGGCTGTCTTGGGCTCGCTAATGTGAACTGTAGTCGTGTGGAAGGTCACGCCTCTGTTCGCTGAATGGATAGCCTCGCCGAATTTCCTGTTCCATGCCGGGTATTTGACCTCAGCCTCGACTGCCCTCGAGCTTGGCGCTGGCGTCTCTGGAATCGTCGCACTCTCGCTCGGTCCCCAAATCGCCAGGTACATCGCTACAGACCAAGACTATTCGATGAAGCTTTTGTGCCAGAATATATCCGAAAATCTGCAGGCAACTGACAGGAAGAGGAGCAGGAAATCCAAGCACAAGCTGAAACGATCACCAGAAGTAGACGGACAGCACTCATCGAACATTGAAACCCTGATACTGGACTGGGAGCTAGATTCCGTGTCCTCACTACCCGCCCTCTTGGGACAAAGCGGGGAATCGGACGCCGGCCAAAACGGAGTCGACTTGATTATCGCCTGTGATTGCATATACAACGACGCACTGATCGAACCGCTGAACAACACCTGTGCCCAGATATGTCGGCTTGGCTCAGGTCAGCGAGAGAAACCCACTCTCTGCCTCATTGCCCAGCAGCTTAGGTCCCCAGAAGTATTCGAGTCATGGCTAAAGAGCTTCCATCGCATATTTCATGTCTGGAGAGTCCCAGATGAGCTGCTCACACCGTCGTTAAGAGAAAACACCGGCTTTGTCGTTCACATAGGATACTTGCGATAGCCGCCACAACTTTGATGACTAAGTCTAATACAAGAACGACGATTGGCTTTACAGTGAAGCCGACATATACCTATCCCCATTTCACTTCGAATAGTAATCCAAGGGAAACTTGAGCACAATACATTGGTCAACTTCCTTGAACGTTTCATCCCTCACGCCCGTGTCCAATATCCTTAATGTCGCCTTACCTTCCTGGACTGGAATCCACGGATTGGATTTCTTCACGATAGCCGAAGTGTTGGTGAATCCTCTCGCTGTCAAGAAGTCTAGGCTTGGGTTAGGATCCTTTTCCCTCCCAAAAGCAGTCCATGTATCGACGATATACTGCGAGAAAGGAATGTCGTCCTCATCACGCGGTGGTTGTCCTTGCCTTATGAGAGTCCCGAAAACGTAGTATAGCTCACCACTGTGGCACCGAAAGTATGGCTGACTCGTGTCTCCATACGGATAAGATGCTGTGATAGGAGCGGTGCACGTTGGAGGGTTCGGATTCCATTCGACAATCTGATATGCCCGGTCGAATTCATACGAATACACGACTGGAAATATGCCCTTGGATCCAACAAAGGCAGTGGACTGTCCCAAACAGCGGAACTCTGCATCTGTCGTGACCCGTGCAGTCAAATTGAAGATATCGATGGTTGCATTTGAACCTTTTGGGACTGGGAACTTGTCTAGAATGTCCGCCGAATCGAACCCCTGCTCAGTGAGTGCTTGTGAGGCATTCAGAGTTTTTGAGAATTTGGAGAAGGGCCCTCCGTCGTCTCGCATGATACCCGTCATGAGCGCCACGTCAATCGCCGGAGCAGACTCATATAAAGGCAACTCCTTGCTTGTGAGGTAGGTCCCATCAACCACTGGATATCTGACAATTTGGTCAGCCCTGAGCAACACCGTACATCTAGAGAGGAGCTAATATTCATCAAGGAATACCCCGTAACAAAATCTGGCTAGTGGGGAAAAGTACCAAGGTACTTCCTGGGCAGACTTTGAATATCCTTGTGGATAGCCTGACGGTATTCCCCATTATATTCTAGCACCTTGACGACTCACCTGGCGACGGTACCGGACACCAACTTGACTGGATCCTGGGCGCGGAGACAAGCAAGCTGAATAGACTTGTCTGTTTGTGTGCAATTGGTCTCGTTCAATATCGCCTTTGTCAGCTCCGTCGCTTCTGATATCGTCAGGTAGTGGGAGAACGTCGAAGCGTACTGGACGCCCGCAGGATTGCTTTGCATAATGGCTCTTGAGAACTTCCCCTTCGCCTGCGGGGACGCAAGGAGGGCTCTTACAGACGCAGCACCAGCGCTCTGGCCAAAGACTGTGATCCTATCTTTATCACCGCCAAAATCTCCAATGTGTGCACGGACCCAATCGAGCGCGGTGATCTGATCGCCCAGCCCGTAGTTCCCTCTGAGCGTGGTGTTGTCTAGAGCGAGGAACCCGAGAGTGGAGAGACGGTAGTTTATGGTCACGACCACGACATCTCCCCTGGATGCCATATTTCCACCATCAAAGGTTGTATCAGAGCCAGTTCCCCCCGTGAAGCCGCCACCATGTATCCAGAGCATTACAGCCTTCTTCGTTGACGAGGACGACTTGCCATTTGGCAGGTATGGCGTCCAGATGTTCAGATAAAGGCAATCCTCACTGCAGGTTGCATCGTTGCAACCGGACTGGACACAGCGCGGGCCATACTCTAAAGCCGAGATACTTGTAACATTGCTTAGCGGTTGATATTTGGAGTACCCAAACCTCGCTGGTCTCGATGCATATCTGAGGCCCAGAAACCGATACGACAGCCTATCGCGATA
>MU002260.1:0-26236 GCA_010093585.1 Melanomma pulvis-pyrius CBS 109.77
CCCCCCGGAAATGCACCGGGAACAAAACCCAGAAAAGCGCCACCACGAGCACCTATCCGAGAGCCTCCGGCCGTCTGAGAGCCCTTAGCGAGCCGAGCCTGCAATGCAATCGTCATCAACAAGGCAACCACACACACACAGAACCCCGCACAAAACATGGCGTTGCGGGGTACCCCGCAGGATGCACCTCCCAGTCGTCTTGCCGCATTGGGAAGTTCCGAGGCTGTGCATGGGTTGGGTTGGAGGACGGAGGCGGATCCGCGCTGTTGTTGTTGTTGTTGCGCTTAGGCTGGGTGGGTCTAGGATTTGCGAGGCTGGCTGCATGGGGAGGGAGAAGGGGATGGATGGAGAGGGATGGATGGATGGATGGATGGATGGATGGATGAACGGAGGGTTAACGGCAGGATCGCGATATCCGGGTTTGGTGTGTGCCATCTAGATGTGCGAGTGAGTAATCTGTAAAGGGGGCGCATGGGTGGTTAAACCCGCCAATTTAGGGCTTTGTATCAGTCGCAAACTTTGCTGAAGCTGGTTCGAGAATAGGTAGCAGTATAATCCACGATTTTATGATATTAGAAATATTGAGAAGACGCTCAGAGCCGCAGTCGGAGATGCAAGAATGATGTATATACGCAGCGAGTATTTCTTCCCAGTAATACTCTATCGAAAGCTGAACAAGAATAACCAAAAAATATCAATCAGAACGCCCTCCTTTTTAGGGCCCGCGTATACCCATATACCCAACTTTTCCTCCGTCGCAAACAAATATGCACAAAGCAGTGCCTCGCGAGCTTGGGGAGTCAATATCCCCACTCCCCACCCTCAAGCAGACTCTCACTGGCCACAAAGCTAAAACCCCCAAACGGATTCTGCTCGCCGCCCATAAACTCATCGAATCCTTTCTTGGTAGCCACCGGACTCAGCGGTAGATCCGTGAAATCCGTCGCAAAGTTCTCGGCAAGTTCGGGATCAGTGATCAGAGGCTGAATTGGGGGTTCCAGCTCTCTAGCTTCCAATTTCTTCCAGTCGATTTTCTTGAAGAAGCGGTGGGCCTTGATGGTCTGGAGATCCTTGGGCATGTTAGCGCCAAGGCGCTTCTTGGGCTCTTTGCGAAGCAGGCGTGTGAGGAGGTCTTTGGCGTCAGGGCCGAGATAATAGGGCAGGACGAGTTTCTGCTTTACGATTTTCTCTTGGATTTTGGCGTTGTTGTTGCCGTTGAAAGGTGGAGCGCCGGTTAGCAAATCGAAGCCTAGGGCACCCAAGGACCACCAATCGACTGCCATGCCGTACTCGACGCCGAGGATGACTTCGGGTGCCATGTACTCGACAGTGCCGAGAAAGGAGCGGCACGTGGTGTCTTCGTCCACAGCAACTTTGCTGAGCCCGAAATCGGTCAGGAGAAGGTGACCCTCCGAGTCCAAAAGGCAGTTCTCAGGCTTCAGGTCTCGGTAGATGACACCCACGGTGCGGTGCAGATGGTCGAGAGCAAGTACCATTTCGGCCATGTAGAAGGCGGCCACCTCTTCAGTGAACATACGCTCGCTAGCAAGGTGATGGAACAGCTCGCCGCCTTGAGCATACTCGAGGATGAGGTAGAGCTTCTCGTGGTCCTGGAATGCGTAGAATAGCTTCACTACGAACGGATGTCGATTGACGCTCTCCAAGATTGTGCGCTCTGTCTTGGTCTGCTCAATGAGCTTCTTGTGGACGGTGAGCGTAGCCTTCCGAAATTGCTTTTGCGCATAGAGGCGGCCAGTAGTCCGTTGCTTGACGAGTAGCACGGTTCCATAACTGCCCTTGCCAAGGCACGTCAGGGGCTGGAAATCTTCTGCAGACATCTTGCGCGTATTCGAAGTCGTCCGCTCAAGAGCATGGGTAGTCAAGGTCGACGTCTTCGATAGGACATCTGAGCTGATGAAATCTTCCTCGAGGTTCACTTCGTAGCTTTCCATTTCCGTGCGGTCACTATCACCCGAGATGCTGGTATTGCTAGAAATTCCTGATCTGAGCATGCCGGTCAAAGACCCCTTGAATGGAGAATCGATCCTAGAACCGATGCTCAAGGCTTCAAGCTGCTGCTTAAGATTGCTTATGCCTGCAGCATTAGATGTAGGCCTCAGTGCAGGACTGCTAGTAACGCTTGGGTATCCGGACAGTGTGGGACCCAGGCGTGGAGTGGTCGCAACAGAACAGAAGTCCGACTCTTCGCCTCCAGAGGTGACTGGGGTCTGAAACCCCCGAATGGTATTTGCAGCAGGTGCACCAGGCTTCATTGCCTTCTTCTTCTTCTTTTTCTTCTGCGCCTTCTTCATGACCAAGTCAAAGTCCAACTTGTCGGCGGGCGCTGGGGTCTTCTTCTCGGTAGTAGACGGGGCCAAACGCTTGGGCAACGGCGAAGCGATGTTGATAGGTGGGGTGCCCATCTTCATAGATGCTCTGGACCGTGCCATATCCATGTCTTCGGTTCCATTCATGAAGATGTCCACGCCCGTCACTGCTGCAGGCTTCTGGCCGTGCGCCGGCGCCAGAGGCGCATCTTCGTGTTCAAAAGTGAACAATGCCATGGTATTGAATATTCGCGTGGCACGTAAGGATGTGCGCTCGCTTCGTACGATCAAGGCCGGGCTTGATTCTGCGTGGTTTGCTTAGTAGTTGCATACCCGAGGGCGTCGGGGACCAGCGCACATCCAACCTAAAAGTTCAACTCGTGAATATTACCGTCCGCCCGTTCACGGCGGACCTCCCGCGACTACACACCAAATAAGTGCAGCGAAACTCGCGTCAGTCGTGGACAGTCCAAAGGACAGAGCCGAGTCTGGGACTGCGCTGACAGCCAGGGTGTCGCGGCCGGTGGAAGAGAAGACGTTCGAGGGGGTGGAGCCCATAGATGGTGGTTCTGAAATAGTGGTGCGTCGGTGAATAAGCCAGGTGTTGGTCCTGGCTGGCGATTATCAGGTAGTTCGTGGTGTTTGTCGCGTCGTGGGGAAGACGTTTAAAAAGGCCAGGAGGATCTTACGATTTAACTTGAAGTTAGATTTAGCGCGTTTTGATATTGCCATGTGATCACGCTAGCTCGTTTACGGCCACTTATTCAACGAGCATTTCGAAGGGCATGACCACTACGTGCAAACACAATTCCTTGCTAGAGAAAGCCAGGTTTTCAAATTGTCTTCTTCCTGCAAGCTTCTCTCGTGCACAAACTGCTCAAAGGTCAGGTTCAGGGCTGATTCAGTGAGGGCACAGGATGAAACAAGTATAGGAATCAGGAAACAACAGTTACATCACCCAAACCATTTCAAGGCAGGCAAAAGGCCATAACTACCACTGATGAAATGTTCAAGTACGAAAGACACACCAACATATTAGATATACATGATCGAGATCTACACACATTATTAACCAATGAGTGCGCGCCCAATCGTAACACTTTCTATTCCTTCACTCCCTTTCCCATGCAAATGCTAGAAAACGATGCGCAGGTTGATGATAGATAACACTAGCTTTTATAAAAGACCTTCATCCCCATCATTAAAACAGATTAGAATGCTTGAACTTGTTTATGTATTTTCTCCTCTTGCAATATTTTGTTCTTCCACCTCAGCGTTTTTCTCACCAACCTATGCTTGTAAGAAAAAATTAGATGCTACATGGCCTGCTTATGTGCAGGTACCGAATGCCTTCTGACACCCAGTTCCGCAGTATGCAGCCGTCGAACCACACCATCCGTTCAAGCTACAGCAGTTTCCGAACGTGGAGCCCTGGCATGTGTAGCCAACAGTTCCACCACAGGTCGCATCAGTAGTGACCTTCTTTGTGGCGGTGGGCGCCGCAGAGGTAGACGTCTTGGTAGTAGAGGAACGGACGGAGCTGCTGCTAGGTCGGACAGAACTGCTGCTGGGTCTAACAGAACTGCTGCTAGAGCGAATAGTCGAGCTGCTAACGCGAACAGTCGAGCTGACACCGGTACAGGTACCGAATGCTGACTGGCAGCCAGTATCGCAGTATGCAGTCGTCGATCCGCACCACCCAGCAGAGCTGCAGCAGTTTCCAAAGGTGCTACCCTGGCAGGTACTGTTTGTTGTTAGCCTCTGGCCTGTCGTTTTTGAATATATGTATTGACTTACTTTCCAGTGGTACCACCGCAAGTGCCGTCCGTGGAGACCTTCTTAGTTGAAGTGGCAGTTGCCGCTGTAGAAGTCCGGGTCGTAGTAACGACAGTCGAAACACGGGTAGATGTCGAAACAACCGAGGAAGAAACGGAGCCACCGGTAGAAGAACGATACCAGTTAGCAGCCGGGTCACCGAGGCATTCGCCGACAGTCACAGCCTTGTAGCCAAGCGTGGTCAGGGTCGAGAGCATGTAGTCAGTCAGGTTGTATGCGGTCTGCGCGTGGATGTCGTGAGCGATGGAAAGCCATTCGCTGGTGAGAGGTGTGGCTGCTTTGGCCGTGATGTTGCCGCGGAACCAGTTCTTGGAGTTCTGAATCTTGCTGGGGTCGTCTTGGTCGTAGTCATCCGTGTCGACATTGAAGTAGGTGACGTGGTATCCAAGGTCAGCCATAGCCTGTTCACAGCCGGACTCAGCAGTGCAGCTAGAATAAGGCGGTCGCATGTAGGTGGGGAAGAATCCCAGGATGTTGCGCAGAGCCATCTCATTCTTGATCATCTGGTTCTTGCGGTCAATGGCAGAAATGGCGCTCAAGTCCAAATGGGTCCAGGTATGGGAAGCAATCTGGTGGCCTTCGGCGTACATCCTTTGGATCGAGGCCTTGTGGCTGGCAGTGATATCGATCTGTCCCTTGTTAATGTTGTTTCCGGTGACGAAGAAGGTCGCCTTTGCGTTGTACGACTTGAAGATATTCAAGATGTGGTCGGTGTAGTTGGCCAAGGGGCCGTCATCGTAGGTGAGAGCAACGGTGCCGGGCGTGACACACTCGTAGATGCCGTTTCCTCCATATGAGATGGATCCAAGCTTGGTGCGAGCAATGGTGCTGGTGTTTGTTCCGGACGGAGTGACATTCTCGGGGCAACCTGGGCCATAAGCGTAGTTGCAACCGGGAGAGAAACAGTAATCGCCAGTCTTTCCACACCCTATCAAACATTAACGAGGAGCTCATGGGTAAAGTGTGGGAGTGGGCATCATACATCCAGCTTCACTGCAGCAGTATCCGGCGGCGCAAGACCCCTTTCCAGCACCGCACTCTCCGTCTACGTTCTGGCGGGCCTCCAGCTTTCCGCGCTTCTCATGCGCATCATGATGATCGATCTCTGCATGCTGCGCCCGGCCAAAGATGCTGCTGAGCATACTCCGGGCCTTGAGGTCCTTCACATTGAGTCCGATCAGTTGTGGGATGGCGGGACCCGCGCCGTCATGGGCGTGGACGAGCGGGGCGACGGCCGCAACGGCAGCTAGGGCGGCAGAGAAGTGCATATTGACGTTGCTCGAGATTCCGACTGAGATATTATTAAATGGGAAATATTATATTTTTTGTAGGTGCTGTAGAAGCAAGCGAGTGACTGGTGTGAGCCGCAAAGACTACACACTGGACTGAATTATGAGGAGCGAAAAAGCGAGAGTACACCACACGAAGCGGCAGGTCCAAATAAGGTTCCAAGGAGGAGGAGAAGGGTAGGGGAGGAGAGGCATCACGCGGCGCCGACGGTCGAGGTTTAAGAAGCGCTGGCGGTATACGGAGCGAGCTTGGCGGGTACTAAACTTGACTCAATGGCTGCAGCTACTGGCCGGCCGCTTGACTGCAGTGGGATCGGTGGGCCTGGACGAAGCAGCGTACCTGGCGCGGGTCCCCCTAGCCCTGCTTGGCTTTTCCTCTTTGCAGCGCCCACCCCGGCCGTCGGAATCGCTTCGCGCAGCCATCAGGCCTGGGGGCATGCAGGAACATCATGCCCGCCGTTGGTCTGCTGTCCCAAAGGGGCGAGGTGTCGTCGTGCAGTGTGTTTGAGTTGGATGGGTGCTTTATCGATTTGTTTCAACCACCACATGGTCTTTGTTGCCGGCTGCCCATGACCAGAGTTTGCGTGTTCCCCAGCGGTCGAGTCCGCAATTCGAGCCGTGGTTTGGGCTGCGAGGGCGAGATCGGACGGCGGCGGCGGCAAAACGACGGTTGATTCACGGCTTGCTGGTGCTCATGTTCTCGTCTGCGCGCCGTCGCTGCGTTGCTGTTGAGTCGACCAGAATTCTAGCGCGTGCGGGATCGCCGTCGTCGTGCTGGTGCGACTGGTGTCCGCGTGTGCCTTGCACGAGAGCGTGGGCAGGTGCGACGACGAGCGTGGTGGGTGGAGGGGACGGAGGATGGCTGGCTGCCCGCATCGGCACGACGTCTTGGGTGCCGTGTTGCCGTGCACATCACCACCCCCATCGAAGCTTGAAGCAGTGCTTGTGTGCCAACCCTGGAGACAGATCCGCCAGCCCGGCCTTGGTGGCATTCTTGTCGTCTCTTGACTTCTCTTGTCCCGCCCACTCAGGCGCGCGATGCCATTGCAACAGGAAATGATGGTCGCGTCAAGCACCGTCAAGCATCGTCCAGACAAGCGAAACGCCCCCATCGCCCGAATTAAAGCCTCCTTGTGTCTCTCACCCCCCCTACAGCTAGCGCCCGCCAGAACCGAGGCGATAAGGTCCTCGTTCGTGTAACCTCAGGGTCTCTCTCCCGATGAACCCTGCACGAGGACGAGGCACACGCCGACACCTCCCTTCCAGGCATGCACACACGCATGCGCCTATATCTCGCGCTGACTGATACGATGGCACCTCCCCGTGGCCGGCAGAATCCCGATGCGCCTGCCCACGAGGACCTGGAGCGGAAATACAGAAAGAAAGAAAAACAATAATCCTCCCAAGCCGCTTGTGTCTCGTATCCACTCCTTCTGGGCCACGCAGAGCGCGGGCTGGCCACTCAGGCCGGTCGTCAAGCGCACTCGCACCTACCAGAGTACATACACAGCACACTGGGTTGGCCGCTCGGCTTCCATCGCCCAAGCTGCGCAAGCTCCAATTTCTTGCGGCCCTCTTGCGGCCCTCTTTCGTCCGGACTAGACAAATCCAAACCCTGCGCTTAAACCAGCCCTGCGGGTATTTTAAGCAACGCACGCCAGGAGAGGGCGTGCCGACACAGCGGCATCGTCATGCTTTCTCGGTTTTCGAGATGAAGCCTGCCCTTGGCACCCTCCCTCCAATTCCTCCAATCAACTCCGCCATCCTCCAATACCTTGGCATCCGTGTCGCACGCACTGCATACGGCATACGGGCTCCCAAGGCGCACGTCGGGTTGACTCAGGGGAACTTGCAGACACGCAGCCAGACACGACCGCCGCGCCATCGTCGACACTGACCGGCGAGCCCGTATCGTCAAACGCCGACCAGCACGAAGAAAGAAGACACGACCGGCACGGCACGAACAACGAACTAATTACACGTCGAGCGAAAGCAGCGCTTGAATTGAATCATTCGGGACTACACAGTATAGAAAAGTTGGGGTATCATGTCAAGTGAAACTATCGGCGTCGCGTCCACCGCGTACGCACCACCTAGCCTGTGATGTAACTGTTGCGACCAGCCTTCGCGTTGTTGATCGCCATTGCGAGCGACGCGATATCTGTGTTCGTCGCTACCTGGGCCGGCTTATCGAACGGGAACACAACTGGCTTATCTCGGATGCCCACCGAGTCGACGTACAGCACGTTCGGAAACGACTCGGGCGTGAACGAGTTGAACGCGTCAACGACAAGGTCGTCGAACACCGACGTCCCCAGGTTCATGATGGCCTTGTCCGGATTGAGAACGTCTTCTGGCGCCTGGGTGAGCGTCCAGGAGAGAATGTGGAACTTGTCTTTGCGTTGGGCCGGGTCCGCCACGAGATTCCTGTTGTCCTTCACTTTCTGCAGCTGGTCCGCTTTCATGTCTCCCGCGTCGTTGGAATCAGAGTACGAGTCGAAGAAAGGGAAGTTGTCCTGGTTGAAGAAGCCCATGTCGGCATAGCCGCCGAGCGAAATGCCACCAGGGAGCTGTGAAAGAACGAAGACAGACGCGCGGTCGGTGATGAAGTCTCCCAAGACGCTATTCGAATAGTCGGTTTTGCCTGGGTTCGTAACAGTGAAGCGATTGTTGATACCTTTCAGTGTCTCGAAAAGCTGGTTCCACTGATCTTGAGTTAGGTCCTTCCAGTCATTGTCCGAGTCGTACGTGTGGCTGATGTTGATAATGATGAGCTCGTGGTACTTCGCCGTGAAACTACCACAGGTCAGCCATTTCATGTTTCTCATATACTCAATGGTTCGCTTACTCGTTTATCTGCTTGATGATATCCGCAATAGACTGTCCATTTCCGCCAACCCAACCCAGTCCTTCGATCTCGGAATAGTGGCCGGAAACCCACTGGCCATTCGATATCACAGGTCGTAGATCAAAGTACCGCGACCCAATAACAAGCTGTCCAGCCACGTCCAGATACTGCGACTGAGTATTCGCAAAATTCGCTCCAATCGTCCCGGGATCGTAACGGCTCATACCAGCGTCGTGGGACCCGGGCATGGTGATCTGCTTAAGAGTTCTATTGTGGAGAGATCCCATGCTTTGCTGCATCCAGTCGGTCGTCGTTCCAGAATTCGACCACCACTGTCCAGCCTCGTCCGTGGACATGATCCAATTGACAGCAGCATCGTGGCGGAACCCCAAATCAACCTTGGAACCCTTTGGGCTTGTCGTGGTCGCCGCGTTGTCCAGGTTAATCGTCAACATGAAATCCTTGGGCTTGCTCGCTTTGACATTGAACGTGCTAGGGGTCCCAGCAATGTTGAAATATGCTTCAGCACCGTCGTCGCTTTGGTGACCTTTTGTTCCAAATTCTACATAGACCCTCGCTGCTGTACCTAGAGGAGGTCAGAATCGAGTCAATTTCTTCTTTCCGTCCGAGAGCAGTACCTGCGTTTACGGTCGGCCAGCTCCAGGCATCCATCTGATATGAATGTTGACTGCTCAACGTCCAGTCATTGGGCGAGCCATTGAGAAGCGTCAAATATCCACCTAAGACAATTAGTATTATGTTTCGAAACACACTGATGTGCAGGAAATGGCGAACCGTACCTAAACCCATGATTTCAAAAATGTATCCTACCGGTCCTGACCTTGAGGGGAGTACTATAAATTATGCTGCAAGCAAAAAAAAAGAATGGAAGTTCGCGATACACGATGCAGCATCGCGAACCATGTAGGAACAGGCTGGTATTTAGATGAAAAGCATTCCAGGGCCCAGAAAAGAGGCGCATGATGGCGGAGCTCCGAGGAGCCCTGCTGCCATGGGGTTTCCATCCACATGGCCGCCGTCTCGGCCATATCCGTTGTCATTCAGAAACAGAAATGCCAGATCAGTCGCCCATTGGATGCAGGCGGCTGTGTGTCTAGATTAAAAAGGGCCTCTGATTCGCTCCTCCCGGTGCTGGTTTCAGGCCCGAGTGGCAACGTGAATCCCACCGTGGCAGTCGAGTGGTGTATTCGTTTGCCTCACATGCCTGATCTGGCTAATTCGTCGTCTGCCACCTGTTTCATCATCTTACCCTTTGACGAGTCCGAAGTCCGGGGGCAAGCCTGGGCATGGAGTGCTTCGGAGAAAAGAAAACGCTGGGAGATGGGCCAATAGAAACACTTCGCGCTGCAAGGTTCCTATTACACGCCGCCGAGCGTGGCGCAGGAAAACTCCAGCCCTCGTTCACTTCATGCGCAATGCGGAGGTTATGTGGACGCGTTGGAATCAAACGTGCTTGCGCGCACTGGCTCAGAGGCAAGAAACCGCCGAAAAGCCTCGTGTCGTTTCTTGCGGGCAGAATGGGTGGACGGGGGAGAACAGGACGCTGAAATTGCGCGCGCCTCGTGACGGACGAGTGGAGTGGTTGCGTGTGGATGCAGAGGGAAGGTGCCCAGAGGGCCTTGAAGCGGGCGCGAAGCCGCTAGAGCCACATTCGAGCGATTGGTGACGATCGGATTGATAACTTTATATTAACCGCTGGCTTCTATTTGTGAGTTTTCTAGCGGGGCCTTGGAAGGCCCTGGCGCAGGTTCATTGATCTTCGCCTCTGCAGTGTCGTAGTTAAGAATTTCAACATGCTGTTTGTCGCAGTGTGAGGGTTCACAGCGAGTTGGAATACCCGGCTGGGCATTTTTGTACGGCCACCTGTGGGCAAGCAGCCACAAATCTCCGTGAAACCTTGGAAAACAATCGAGGAAACGACCATGCATTATACGCTATATATACATTTTGGGGAATCGCTTTTCGTTCTAGAAGGAAACGAGAATAAGATTTTTATGAACATCGGAAATTGTCTTCTACTGTCTGCTGGAGGATGCCGTTCCGTATCGCCTTCCTTCACCCCAGACTCACATCGTGAGACACCCTTGGCTTTCTCGCGTACAAGCCTACTACAGCATTGAACAAGTCCTTGACCGGAGGTAGAGCATGCGAAGGCTTCGTCTCAAAAATCGCCTGCAGCTGCTCTGTTCTGACGACCGGCTTGTCATTCTCTGAATTCTGAAGTAGGTCTTCGCTCCCTGTCAGCGTCTCAAGCGTACTTCCGATATTCCTCATTTCGCTCTCGTCAGATTCCATGCCATCGTCTTGGCCTCCATTTGTACGATCCGTGTAATGGGGGACTACGGTCTCAGGTGGGGGCGTGATTAGCTGCAATGCACTGGCCCTTGGGCTAATCAATCTGATGGACGAAGACGAATCCAACGCAATGTATCCTTTGCCGTCTCTTGCGGAGACTAGAGAGAGGACAACTTCTGGGACCGTGGTCGACCAAACTGCCCCGGACAGACAAGGGTCGAAGATGGACACCTTGGAAGTAGCTTTCTTGAAATATCGGGTGCCTCGAGATTTCGATAGAGCGTCGGTCTCAAATTGAGGGCACGCCACAGCAAATGTCCCGTCGTTATCGTTGATCGCTAGTCGGACGAGTGCAGACGTATCCATTTGGTCTATCTCGGTGAAGTGGAAGGGAACGCAGTATACCAGTTGATCCAGAACCATATCCCAGACCGTGATAGAATCACCAATAGCAATTAAATGGCGACCGATAATCCCAAGGCAGGAGAGTGCGGTTACGTCTAATTCCGTAATCGACCGTCGAACAGCTCCCGTCATAGTATCAATGATCTGGATGACTCCGGGATCAGCATCTGAGGTCCACGAGACACCAGCAGCAAGAACCGATCCATCCGCAGAGAAGGCCAGGCGAGAAGTTCGAGGGGCCAAAACATTTGTGGGATCGGAATTGGTATCAAAAACGTCAAGTTTGCTGCTGAGCTCAATTGATCGATCAAGAGACCAAGTGACCACTCCGGTTTTGCTGTTGCTGGTTCCACGGACAAAAACACCATTCTGCAGTCTTGTTTTAGGCCTCCAAATCCGGACAAATCGGTCTTCGCCCACAGTTGCAAACCCAAGACCTGCAGGATCGGGAATTAGATCGAAGACCTGAGCAACTGCACCAACATCTTCAAAGAAGTGGGGCGCATCAAGTCTTGATTGCAGTGCCCACTGTGCATTCTTCTCGTTCCATTCCCAGAACTTCAGATATGTTTCGTGGCGGAAGGATCGCTCCTCTTGATTGAATTCCGGAATTCCCTCCTCAAGGTAACCCATATCCGCTCGTGGTGGGCTCCACTCGTCCACGGTCGCTAACCAGTTACCGTCGCTGCTGATTTGAAGAAATTTGATGCTCGGTTCCTGGATCCTTCTCCCCTCAGGTCCCATATTCGGATCCGTAGCATTGTTACGGGTCAGAGCTTGTCGAGAGACAGGGCTTTGAGTTGCGAAATCGAACGTTTGCACGTACGGTTCCGGATGAACCCTTTTTTGTTGGCAACGAGGTTGAGACGACGGCATAGAGAATATGAGTTGATGTTTGTTTTTTGGGTCGACAGCCATTGGGACTTGGCCAAAAATGTCGAATGAATAGAAACTGGACTCTGAATCTCGAGGCAATTGGTCAAGATCTACCCTTCGTGACTGGACCCCGATAATGTTCGTCTTAGCCTCCAATTCAGTTGTGGATAGAACAATGACGGAATTGTTAGCCAGTGATATGGCGTAGGAAGCTCCGGAAGGAGAGACGACAATATTCTCAATAGCCGCGGTCAAATGAGGAAGATGTTGTTGCTGTCCAGTCGATAGTTGCCAGATAACCAAGACAGTCTCGTCTCCTCCAGAAATTACATAATTCCCTATAAATGTCAATATCACGACCTGCGAATGTATAGGAAGGCGATATACCATCGAGAGACCACTTCACCGATCCAACTGCATCTCTGTGCCAGTGAAGGCGTTTCGGTTTGAGGCTTTCCAGGTCTGCAGTTAGCCCCTCACGTTTCTTTTGACTCTTTTCTAACCCAGCTGCGACGGATAGGATATCTTCGAAGAGATGTATCACACCCGATTCATCTCCAACCGCAATGTCGAGGTTGTCTTGTACATTTTTCGAAGAGCGTTTCCCTTCTCCTACAAGTTGTTGTCGCTGAATGTTGGAACATAGTGTGGTGATACGCTTAGACGTCGTGAACTCTCGCCAGATGTACTCAAAATCTTGCAACGTGGTTTTTTGAAGCTTTGAGCGTCTTCCAATAACGACAGATGTTGCACAAGCAACGACGACAACGTTTCCTCCCAGTAAGACTTCGATATTGCTGATAGGAGACTTTGACTTAAAGATTCGCTTTAGGTCCGTTTGTGACTTTTGGTCCCGAGTGCGAAGAGCGTGCACGTTGATGACATGACTGCTTCCGACTTCATGACAGTACACCAAGTCTTGAGTAGTCTCCGGCTGAGTGACCACGGCGATTTGTCGAATGTTGGTCCCAATGTCCCACCGACCGATCTTCTTTACGCCAATCCAATCCCACAACGTGATGAGACCGGCTGAGTTCGCAATGTATACTTGACTTGGGTTTGTAGCTGACAAAGCGTACGCGGTCAAAACTCCTGATCCCACCGGAAGCGTATTTGCAAGAAGGGAGGTCTCAGTAGAATATATTTGAAGCGCCCTAGTGTTGGCGAGAATCAAAAACTTTTCGTCCGACGAGAAAGCCGGATCTTGGGGCAGAAACCACCCTCCAAAAGGTGCAGAAACCGACCAAGGGCTTTTCTTTGACGTGTGCTTCGTTTTATGTGGTTTCCTGCTCGAACTGGGGCTGGTAGGTTCAACCTTGACGGACACTTGGGTGTTCTGCAATGCACTCTTTGATTCCTTCGGTGTGTCCACATCCTGATTGTCCCCAAGACTTTGTACGTCATTGCCACCCTCCTCCTTATTTGACTGCCGACGTTTCTTCTTCTTAGGCAGTAGCGCTGACCGAGTGTGCTCGATGTTGCCATTCACGGTCGGTTCGGTCGGTGGAAGACCCGCTTCGAGGGCTTGGTGAGGTTCTTCGGAGTTTTGAGCAATATTATCAGCCTCCTGCGATTGCTCCTTTTTGCCTAGGTTCTTGTTCCTCTTCTTGCCGCGCTTCTTCGAGGGCTTTTGCTCCCGTTCGACGCTCCCGTTCGCAGCGTTTGAAGTGGCTTCCGTTTCACCATTGATCGCGGGCGCAGATTTCGGTGTAGGGATATCTGTGGCCTCCACCTCCTTTCCCGTCCCCAATTGACCGTCACCATCGCTTTCCCCCAGGCCCGCCTTGCTCTTCCTATCCGTCTTGTTTCTTTTCCTCTGCGGCTCTTTCCCCTCGCGCTTCCGTTTTAACAGCGGGGATTCAGCAATATCCGCCATTGCGACTGTACTTGGAACAACAAGCACACAGGTCGAGGTGAAGAAAGACAGAAGTTGTGGATGCTGTTCTGGAGCTCCACTTCAGAAGTCTCGAAATAATTTTCGACCATGGCGGTCCGAGCTTTCTCACCGCCGGGGAAATATCGGTCTTGGCACAACCATCGCGAATTTCTTTGAAGCTCTACCTCCAGCGAACTCCACTTTCTCATCTTCTCGCAGTCGGCGCAACCTTAAGAAAGTCGCAAACCTCCACAAGCATACCGTTACTGCCATCTTCCAAAATGATCATCCCCATACGCTGCTTCTCCTGCGGCAAGGTAGCTTTCCCGCTCGCTTTCCTCCGCAAACCACCGACTAACTCTCTTTTAGGTCACCGGCGACCTCTGGGACCGCTATCTTAGCTACATTGATCGTCAGGACATGAATGATGAGTACGTCTCGCACCTTCCAATCCTCTCCGCGTGCGCGCGCGCGCGCACCCTACCTTGTCTACATCTACAACAGATACGAACGATATCTAACCCTCTGAACCTTTAGGGACGCCATCAACGCGCTCGATCTCAACCGGTATTGCTGCCGCCGTATGATTCTCACCCACGTCGACCTAATCGAGAAACTCCTAAAGTACGTGCCCCTTCATAGAAAACTAAGGCGCGCAATGTGAATGCGCAATGCGACCCCCACCCAAGGCAAATATGTTGCGTCCCGTCTAAGGGCTAACACGCACCACTAGGTACAACGCCAGCGAACGGGAACAACAGAGGGCGATGAGGCAGAAGTAACAGGTCTTTTGAGACTTCGGACCAGAGGGGAAGGGGACAAATGGAGTTATAATCTGAGGGCATATTTGCGTGGCGTTATGGACTAGATTCTGACACGGCTTCCCATACGTTGATAGCGAGGGTTTCTAACTCTAGAACGGAATAATATTCTGTCTTATTATTTATTGCATGCCCCAAAGGAGTTTGAGAGTAACGAGGGCCGACGAAGCGATATTTACATTCGGAAAGAAAGCTATGCGCTCAAACCTCGGCTGCTCAAGCAATCTCAAGTGAGCAACGTTTGGGCCAAAAGAATATAACAGGACAATCCAGCAAAAGGATCTAATCAGTCCTCCCAACACATACTGCATCTACCAAACCAAATCTCCAATCGATTGGGTTTCAAGGTGTTCGCTGACTGAGGGGAGACATCATATCACAGATACAGCTAAGTTGGAGGCAGGTGGGGAATATTATTATGATTTTACTTTTATGAGATAAATAGTATATTCAATGATTAGTAGGTTCCAATTTCTGCTCTCTCTCCAGGAGCATGAGGCTAAAATTCGCATTATACAGCCCAGACGGTTCTTAGAAAAAAATATGGGCATGACATTACCGCAAACCAGAAATAAACCCCGAAATGATACTGCATTCTAAGGTTACAATCCTTCATCCGACGTCCACTAGGTCCTCCATATCCCAAAAATCCCATCTCACTCACCAGCAACACTCATAACACTGCATTACCGCAGTACAAGTGCTTCCTACTATCCAATTTCAATGCAGCATCTTAATAGCAGCTTCATCCAACCACTTCCATCAGACCCCACAAGTCAACCTACTTCTGAGTCGGTGGCGTCCCAACCGGCTCCTGCAACCACTTCTTCGCAATTTTCGCCATCTCCGAAATGTTCTGAAGCAGAGAGAATCGGTGGTCATCAGCCATAGCATTCATTGACGACGACCTACGCAGCAGCCTATGCGGCTCGAACGTCGTCTCAGATGGCGGAAGGTCGAAAGCGCGGCTGATGCGGTTTGCTTGGCGTATGGCCGAGCTCATCAGTTCGGCGTCTTCGATTGCGCTTTGTGTGTTTACGTTATTGATCCAGTCTCGGTACTCCCTGTGGGTGTAGGGGTCAATGGTGGCGGTGCGGAGGTAGGATAGTGTTCGGGGATGTAGAGATTTGATCGAGGGTTGTTGTGGGGGCTGTGGTGGGGGTTGTGATGTGAGTAAGGGGAGGGATCGCTCTGTGTGTAAAGGCCGGGGGTGGGAGCGGGTATGAGGACGCTCTGTGTGCTGGAGATGAGGTTTCTCTGCTCGTTGAAGACGAGGCTGCTCTGTTCGTTCAGGACAAGGTTTCTCTGCTCTTTGAGGACGAAGCTTCTCCGTTCGTTCAAGACAAGGCTTCTCTGTTCGTTCAGGACAAGGCTTCTCTATTCGTTCAGGACGAGGCTGCTTTGTTTTCTGGAGATGAGCCTGATCGGTACCCTGGAGCTGAGAGTACCCTTTTCCCTGACGATCGGGCTGGCCTAGCCGCTGAACATCTGGACGAACTATGCGCAGAGGACCAGGCAATACCGTACGCCGAGGATGCAGCTGCTGTATATGCCGGGCCCGAGGTTTTTCTGCAAGCTGGGAACTCGAAAGCGGTTGGGTTGTAGCACTCACACCAACTTGGACTGGTTTCCGTACTCCTCCGCTTCGCAGCACCTCATTTCGATCGGTGGACGGCAAAGCCTGGCTACTTGTCTCTGGGGGCACTCCGGGCGAATCAGCTTGATATCGATCTCTCAGAGGGGACTCTGTGTGGCGAACACGCGAGAGGGAGGGCTTTTCAAGTGCCTTGGGCTCGGTGGCGATCCCGAGTATTTGGTCGAAGGTTCTGGGAGGGGAATGAGGTGTTGTTGTGCGAATGTTGTTTGAGGAACGCTTGGTATGGGACGGATGGTTCTGTTGCTCTAAGGTTTCCTCTTTCGGGTGAGGAGACAAATGACGTTGGCGGTTTCCTAGGCGGCCGGGGTTTGTGATTGCTTGATCATCGCCGAAGCTCCAGGAAAATCGGTTGGCGTTGTTGGTCATGATCTTTTCTCTCGCTGATGTTTGAAGTTGGGTATGTGAGGTTTCTGTCGATAATGACGGAAGACAGCACAAGTGAGATGGGCGAGGAAAGAATAGGGTTTTATAGTGCTTGTGACGGTGAATCTAGACACACCTTGTGAATGTATAGAGGTGAAATGTAGTTTGTGTGCCTGCATTTCATTACTTCAACTTTTGACTTGTGAATAAGGCATTTATCATTCACTTCCATCTTCGCCTATAGTTACTGATCCTGGTCTTTTGACTGGGTTTTCTATGATATCGTATATTAGGCACCTAGTCGAAGGTAGACTCGTCCAGACATTGTAGCCATGGTATAAATGAGATGAGCGTGAAGTACGTGAACTTTGAATTATTATGCTAGAGATGTGAGAACATCTCCAGCTTTCCATTTCCGACGTTTACCTTACACAAGGAAGCACTTTCATTCTTACCCATTCTCAGTTGTTTTGCGAGGGAACGTGAAGTCTTGGTTGGTTGGGGCGTAAAGGAAAAACACAGTGAAATTAAGCTTGTAGACATCGTGTTAAGGTAAAAAGGCGAGAGATGTAAGATATTAAAAGACAAGCAATAGACAGCATAAAACTATCGTCGAAGTTAAGATAACTGGCAAAAATAACGATCGACTTCCTGTAAACTATGAGCTGAGTTGATATGAAGTGGAGGAGTGGTCGCGGCTTATGAATCATGTCAAATCACAACACCACCACAACCAACTCACAACCACATTAGCACTTCGAAGACCTGCTCTACACTCTCCCGCTTCCTCGACACCTTTTTTTTTTTTTTGGAATCTCGTAGCCTTCCCAAACTCAATTTAGACTGGGGTGTTCAAACCCGATTACTAAATACCCACTGGTTACGAAGTATACTAATCTTTCGATGTCGTATACACGATTACTTCACATGCGTTTTCCAGAACGACTTGGAAATCATCAAAGGTGGCAGGGAGTGATTAATAAACAACATGATGACGTGCCATTTGACACCACAGATGCTGATGCCAGAGGGTATCTTGGACATGAGGCGCGAGTGAACTCCATAAAAGAAGTGTACATACCTTCCCAAAATCAACTCCACATCAGAAACCCTCAAAGCTTCGAACGACATATCGATAACCTTCCAAAATGCGTTTTGCCCACTTCACCTCCCTCCTCATCCCCCTCGTCCTAGCCATCCCACACTCCAGCCCGCCAAAACCACTCCCTCCTCTTTCATGGGACGTCTATCTCTCCCCGGCTCTACCCGTTGTCACGACTCCGCAACAAAACTACACATTCTCCCAAACAGCCATCACCCTAATCAGCGGCCAACACACGGCCATCCTCGTCGACTGCCCCCCCACCTACAACAGCACCAACCTCCTCGCCTCCTGGCTCGACACGAAACTCGGCCAACGAAAGCTCACCCAAGTCTACATCACGCACGGCCACGGCGACCACTTCTTCGGCCTCCCCGTCCTGCAGCAGCGATTCCCAGGCCTGCAAGTCGTAGCAACGCCCGACGTCATCGCCCACGCCAAAGAGCAGGCCGAAGGAGCCTCCCTCGACTTCTGGACCCTGCACTTCCCCAACCACCAGCTGCCCCCGCAGACCGAGACTTGGACGCCGCTCCCCAGCAACAACACCTTCTTTCTTGAAGGCCACACGCTCCAAGCCGTCCCCGTGGGATTCACAGATACCTACAACAGCACGGTCCTGCACATCCCGTCCTTATCCCTGGTCGTAGCCGGCGATGTGGTATATGGCTCGTACTACCAATATCTCGTCGAATCCCACACGCCGGAGCTGCGGGCGGAGTGGATCCGAGCGTTGAGGAAGGTGGAGGAGTTGGGGCCGCAGTCGGTGGTGCCGAGTCATATGCAGGAATGGGATGGATTTGGGCCGGGGCATATCGGCAGGACGAAGGAGTTTTTGAATGCTTGGGGAACGCAGGTCGAGGATGTGGAGTTGGAGGGGAATACTAAGGGCAAAGACGAGTTGAAGGAGAGGATTGAGAGTGCGTTTCCGGAGAGGAAGGGGGATTTTATTTTGGATGTTGCCGCTGCGGCGGCGTTTCCTGAAGTGTAATGTAGTAGAGAAGAGGATGGGAAAGTAAGTAGGGCGAAAGAGGTGCAGTTAGGAGGACGTTCACAACTCGGGGATGTCAACAACACGGCCGAAAGATATGTAATATAGCAAGCACTTGAGGATCATATAAGATGGATATACCCAATTTGTAAGACTCCACTTAGTTTTACCTTTCCTGAAGGCTGTAAAGAGTGCACAGAAAAGACAATTGGATAAAACATGGTGGCATTGACAGAAAGTATCTTTGAAGAATCGCGATTCTAGTCGCGCTACCACTTCTTCCTCCTTTTTCTTATTTGTGAGAGGGCCGGAGGAAGAGTTCATCATAAGTAGGATAAGTCGAGTAAGCTTTAGTGGTCCTCCACAATAGGCTTGAACGCATTCCGTAGTAGTGACGTTTGTGAACTGCTTGCCTGAGAAGATGCAAGATCAGAATAAGGGGAACATGGCTAGTGCGGGCCCAACAATCCTCGAGTCGGCTCCTTGACTAAATGCTAGCCTTGGTCCACTCCAAACTCCACTTTAGGAATTGTTGCAATGGATGAAGGATCGCAGACTCCACGGACGGCGAGAGTCCAAAGGCAGGCGGAAGAGGTGGAATCGAAATAGCAGAAGCATCAACGACTGGGCATGGAACAGTGTGTGATAGGACGGTATTCTGCTGCCTTGGAGAGCAAATATTGGTTGTTACGACTAAAGGGAAGCGATAACGATGACTCGTGAGGAAACGCGTATGAGACACCCATAGACACTAAGAAGATTACGCACTGCTGCATCATCAGACACGAGACACAGCTCCACCGGCGTGCAGTGGCAACGGCCGTTTATTAGATTCGTGCTAATGTGGCTGCGAGGTACGGAGTAGAAACGGTTCGAAACCGGAAGAGCGAGCACTATAGAGCTGCCTGCTCGGCTCTACTAACTTAGCTAGGGAGGCACGGAGGTACTGAGTCTGGCCGGCTTTGCAAGCCTCCGAACTGGTACCACTTGCACGCAAGTTGCACGCAAGGCTCGGATGCTCCCACTTGCACCGAATTCAACATTTTGTCAAAGGTTCAACGATCCAAACACCCATGGCGCATGTGACAGGAGGGTTTGGCGGCACGGCAGTGGCTAAAGTTCTTTTTGCTTCTCTCGTGCTTCGGTGCAGGGTGTTACCCCAGATTGCGCAAATCTCCCGGTCGTAGCATCGTCTATGCTGCCGGCGTAGATGAATGAATATGCGGGGGATAGAGTGGTCAAGCCAAAGGAGCCGTCGATTAGCCAGGAAATATAGATGAATTGTATGGGGTGCAGAAGGTTCGAGAAGCGGCGCATTTCTTCCACGGCTCTGCGTCAGTCCGCACTACCAGAAGCCATATTAAAAGCAATACCAAACACGATAAATATTGGAGGCGTGACTGCAGGAAGATCAGGGTAGTAAGATGATGTGATGCCACCGCCGGTTGCCTAATTGGCACTGATCTCACGACACACACACAGCCGTTAGGTGCCGCCACCTGACTGAGCACAAGGATGGTACGGCGTGCTTGGATGTGTGGCCAGTTAGTTGTGGGAGACGTGGTAGACAAAGGACGCAGACGCAGACGCAGCGGCGAGCCTCGCCTTTGTTTGAAGCGGGCCACGCCTCTATGGAGGCCGCGGTCGAAACAAGGACGACGGACGGCGAGAGATGCCACATCAGCGGTGGTGAGCGGTGGTGAGCGGCGGGGAGCGGCGGTGGATGCAAGGGATGGGGGCCCCTGGGGAGCAGCCCGAAGGGGGCAGAGAGATGCACGAGCGGAGTCCGAGCCCCCTGGAGTGAAACGCAAATGCGGGCCGCAACGCTGAGTGGCCGAGTGAGGGCTGGAATGGCGGTTCCTTACAGGCTGCGCGGACGCCCAAGGGATGCGGCAGCGTCGCACTTGGGGCGCGGGCCGGGTTGTGTTATTCACGCCTAAATTAAGAATAATCAGTGGGTGGAGCTGTGGTGAGTGTGTGCCGAGCGACGCCGCTTTGGGCAAGCGCGACTCCGCCCTTGCTCCTGGCTGCCTGGAGCATAAATGCCACCGTGTCCTCCTCTGCAGCCCGTCAGAGCCACCACCTTATCATCTCCCCGTTCTCCCATCCAGATGCAGCACCCGCACACCACGCACCAGCATTGACAAACATTATAATGGGATCAGAACACCACCCCGCCGCCTACTTCAGCTCCTCGTCGCACTTCGCCCAGGCCCTGACCACGCCCGCCATGGTCTCCGCCCACCAGCTCACCCCCCCGCCCACACTCGACCCGGCCCCGGCCTCCACCATCAAGATGGAGGACCTCGCCATGTCGTCGCCATCCTTCTCGTCGCCGCCCCCGGCCGCCTCGCAACCCCCGCCGTCGACCTCCGAGTCCCGCGCCGCCGCCAAGAAGCGCAAGTCGTGGGGCCAGGTGCTCCCCGAGCCCAAGACCAACCTGCCCCCACGTAAGCGCGCCAAGACCGAGGACGAGAAGGAGCAGCGCCGCATCGAGCGTGTCAAGCGCAACCGCCTCGCCGCCCACAACTCGCGCGAGCGCAAGCGCCAGGAGGTCGAGCTGCTCCAGGCCGAGAAGGACAAGATCGAGGACGACCTCCGCGCCGCCCAGCACATCATCGCCCAGATGTCCCACGAGCTCAAGGCCTTCCGCGACAAGTTCCCCGGCGCCCTCCCCGAGCACGCCTTCGAGACCAACACGTCCATGGACGCCTATGAGTCTCTCCTCAGCCAGTCAAACACCATCTGCCCTCGCCAGACTTCCTTCCCAAGCCCCGTCTCCATGGACTCCATGGACTCGCCGCGCGATGACTCCTGCCAGCCCGAGACCCCATTCTCGGAGAGTGCATGCCCCGAGCTCGACACGACACGATATCCTGCTGCGATATTGTGCGACCTGCAGTGTCAGTCGAGCTCGGAGCGTCGCTCCAAACAACTGTCGCTTCATGTGACGCTGGCTTTCCTTATAATCTTCAACCTCACAATCTCTTCGATGAGAAACCTCTCGAATCACTTTTCGACTTCGACCAGTTCCCAGAACACACCCAGGAACCCACGAGCATGGGCGATCAAACAGACTTCTTCTCTTCGGCCATCTTCGAGCACTCCTCCAACTCCTACAGCCTCTCGGACCAATTCGATGTCAAGAACTTCGACTTGCAGACAGCCCCTGGCGCAGCGATTTACGCTAGCGACGAGGCTCTCGCAGTCGAGATCTGACAGCGAACGGGTCGCTAGGCACTTGGGAGTAACCAGGAGAGCTGGACTTGATGGTACGAAGAGAAAAAGGTGTAGCAGATCACCACGGCTTAGACAACGGAGGAGTAAAGGTTTTTCATCATTGGAGCAAGATTACATATGGTCACTGGATTCATTTGACGTGGAAAATCATGACATGGGGTTTATCGGCGTCGGGATGGCGTCATGAAGCTGCAGTGTATTACTACCACGCAAGCATCTCATCTTTCATCAAAGTTTGGTAGGCTGTCCTGGTTTCGCATGTTGTAATACGAAACTAGCTAGTCGGGGATCACTCCCCATTTGGCGTACAAGATAGTACACCAAGGGCTGGTGCCTTTTCTGTAGCCAATTGACCTCGCTTTGAACCACACTCTGAATCTCACTTTGCGATCGTGAACCATTTGTGACGTGAACTGTAATACCATGGTGATGTTGTACGGTTGTTGTGGGTCCTGAACGTACGTTTGCCCTCCCTTGATGTACGTGAGACCCTACTACCACCTGCGATTAACAGTAGCGTCCCCCTACCCTAGTAACAGTTATTGTGCAATTCTCCTTACTCTCCCTTGGTGTCTTGAATGCATTCCACATTCCAGTCCTCGTAACCCAAGGTTGCTCCAGGAATGCGGGAATACGCGCAAGGACCACCCACGGCAACCGACCAGATCCAAGCCTCGACCAACAAAGACGTGTAGGAATGATAATTTCCGACCAAGGGAAAAATATTCGAGGAGCGTTCGAAATCCAACATCCGGCCTGGGATGGTCTTCAGAATGTTGGATGCTACCCTTGTAGCCCCTTGCTTCCTTGCTTCCTTGCTCCCCACGGCAAAGTCCATTCCTCTACGTAGACAATCCTCTCCACCCACGCCCCTCCCTTGCCTCTTGATCATGGGGACGTAGAGGAGCGCCGCAGACCTCATTGCGTCCCATTCCTCGTGGTACACATATCCGCAATTTGGCGGTGGATTCCAGGATCCAGGATGCGGCCGAGGAAGAGGCGCATGGATATGTGGTGCGGGGGGCACGACAACTGCACCAGCAGACGAGAGACAAGAGGCCACGGACACGTGTACGAGAGGGGGAATTAAGAATGCGTCTAAGGATGAATTGGAAGGGGTCTTGAAGGTGGCGGGCGTGGGGAATTGGGTGTGGTCTGGTGTGGTCTGGTGTGTGTCTTCGCCGCAGAGTCGGTCACCTGGCATTTGAGGGCAGGATCATCCAACCTCCTCCGTTAGGTAGGAAAACTCCCTAACGGCTGTGGCAATTGCTCCTACTATACTGATTGAACTGTCAAGACTGCACATGGGCATCAATAGCTGCGCTGGTGAACCCCTTCTTGCTGTTCAGCGGCTACATACTAGCTTTTGATTAAATACGTCTTTGAGAGACTTGCAGACGGCGTGCTAGTGACCCCTTCTCGCCGTTCAGCGGCTACATACTAGCTATTGATCAAAGATGTCTTCAAGAGGCTTTCAGACCGCGCATCAGTAACCCCTTCTTGCCGTTTGGCGGCTACATACTAGCTATTGGTTAAAGACGTCTTTAAGAGGCTTTTAGGCTGCTAACAGCTATACGCCTACTATCTTTCGCAGGCTGCCTAGTATAGTGCCAAAATCATCATGCGTCAGACATCACCAGAGGGAACTAGTATCCTCGATCTAATTCTCGAACTGCACAAGGCTTGTGATGGGCAATGGATCGTCTTTACTGACTGCTTTGGTATCACTACTGAGGAGCTCGACCTTTTCCTCGACTACGCTGGCATGTCCATGTCAAAGATGAACAACTTCTGCGCATGTAGACCGACCTTGCCGTGCTTGGTTTAATCTGTTTGCAGGGTGGAGGTGACCGGAAAATTGTGTCAGCCGTTTCTGCCGACTCGCTGCGCAAGATGGCAAGCATCTCCCAAGTTGCTTCGAAGCGACTGCTCTGGAGGCAGTGATACAACCAATGCTGTCCCTAACACCCACAGCATTGACACTAACCAAATCAACATACTATCCTAGAGATGTCAAAGTCACTTTAAACAAAATTGCTGCGATTGCTCAAGTGATGCAACTTAATGACCTTGAACCTAAGAACACCCGATTTTACAAGAGCACGGACGGCACCAAAACAACCTATTAAGTGCTTCATGCTTCCGCACAAAGCAATACTAAGCTATAGGACTACCTCAAGGGTTCTATGATACCCATCAATATTCTCCAGCAGAATAGGGTAGAGACGCCGCTGGACGGGACCGTTGAATTGGTGCGTGGTGACTATTCAGCAGAGATGACCAAAGATATGCGAGCATATGTTAAAAGCCGTCTGCTTTAACGCATAGGCTTGTTTTGTCCTAGACTATCTAGAAAGCTACACTGCAAGAAGTCTAGAGGCGTACTAGAGGTTAATAAAGAACTAGGTGCAAGATTTGTATCTAACGGTTAAGAGCATTCTTAGTTTTATTGAGCTATACTAAGATCTATAACGAGTACAATGCGAGTGGAGAGGGTTATTAGCGTTGCTAACCTACAAGAGACTGCGAAATTAACTACTCTTGTAAAAGACTCGACCAAGTTCATTTGCAGTCTTCCTTAATCGGTACCTAGGAACAATAATAGCAAAGGCCTCTTAAAAAAAACCTGAGTTTAGAGCACCTGATTTCTCTGTCGTGCATGGTGAGTGATATCCACCCAGTTCTAAAAGATGCTTCTGTGTAAGTAACTATCATCTAGCACTTGCCTTTGTCTGTAGCAATGTCTGGGAGGCCTCCAACGTGCCCAATGTGAGTTCATCCATGATCTTCTTTCTTCAATGCTAGTCCTGAACGCTGATCGATGAACTTCATATAGTACAACGATATCCGAGAGACATAGGGGTTCAAGAACATCGTGTATGCGAACCGGATGAGCGCAAATGCAGACCCTTACCGCCCCCTCCACTGGATCGCCCCTTTTGAATCACAAAGCTTCCGTAAGGTTTACCATGTCCTCCGCTTCATTACTATCTCAATGCATGAGCTGCTTGGCTACGGCACCGGGAATCTCTTGACCGAAACTGTCCCAGGCATCTTCAATTTCGACCAAGTTGAGTTACCCATCAATACGCTTACTGGGAAGCCCGGTCATTCGTGGTAAAAGCCGGGGCAAACGTGGACCAGCGTGATTGAGAAGCTAGCAAGTACCGTTGAGGAGTGTCGAGCCATCCTCATTTCCTACTACCTAGGCAAAAGCAAAGACATGCTTCGCATGTACGGCTACGATGATAACATCGACATCACAGCTGGTGAACGTACGCTCATGGAAAGGTTGAAGTCAAGGTGTACGAGGAGAGCGATGTTGGTATCATTCAGTCCTTCGCAGATCGAGGTGTCTGAACTTCTCCGTGGCAAAGTTCAACAGCATAATAGTTGAAAGGCAGGTCAAGCCGGCCGCAGCACGTCTCCTATATGGGGGTAAAAACCCTTGTGTCTGCACTACATGCTCTGTGACCCAACCTGCTAATTAGGTTTGATCCAAGGGTGATCTGCCGCTTCTGCTATCCCGCCTGAGGTTACAGATCTAGTGGGTCCTCGAGATCTTGTTCGTTCGCGATGTCTGGGCCATCTTCACGAATCTAGATAATGCTAGCCTCGGGATGGCTTGTCATGCTAACGGGGGAGTCGCCTGACTCGGACACAACGACAGCGTCCAATATCCAGATAGATCTACCTATGCGCAAATGGGCCCCAGCTACTTCAAGAGTATAACATGCGCGTTTCAGCCAGGCTGATGTGTTGGCTTCACGCTGGATTCTCGCAGTATTCGACAATCTATCAGGCTGTGTAGCGGCAGGGCAATAACGGAAGGCGTATCGTCTCATCTAATAGGTGCGGTAGCCCTCCAATGTCGTATGAGCGGGAGGCTGCTCCGCCTGTACATGAATAGCTGTAACAAGCGAGGAAGAGGCGCATGTTTATGTGGTGCGGGGGGCACGACAACTGTACCGGCAGAGAGACAAGAGACCATGGACACGTGTACAAGGGGAGGAATTAAGAATACGCCCAAGAGTGAATTGGAAAGGGTCTTGAAGGTGGCGGGCGTAGGTCTCTAGGTCTTGTCTGGCTGGCCTAGTCTGGTGTGTGTCTTCGCCGCAACATGCCACTCAATTCGAGGCGCAACTTGTATACATTTCCTCTTTCGTACGCAGATGTAGAAACCAACGCCTGCGAAACACAGTCCGTCGCACACCGCGTGACCCTGCGCTTCAAGCCTCAGATTACTTCTGAGGCGGCGTACTTGGACATCTAGCTTCGCCACTGTACGGGGG